>JADBJO010000097.1:319384-324384 GCA_016801955.1 Conus betulinus | reverse complement strand
TGGCCCTTTGCGGTCGGCTGGGTTATAAGCAACATGATCTTATCTTATCATTGAAAGGAGCATGTCAGTCAAGCATATAGGATAGTAGTAAGAGAATGCTCTTAGAATCGCCATGGCAAACAGGAACTGACATGTGATCTGCCTATGTATAGTCTATGTAAACTCTGCGAATGAATGAAACTGAAAGAGAAAAAGTTTATCAGATTAAATGTTTTAGAGATACCAGAGATTAAGGTGATGCCACACAGATATCAAGAAACAGCATTTCCAGTGGAAATACGCTTTAAAACACAGTGTTTTCAGTCCGTCCTGTCTGGCTCAACTTCGATGTACTCACTGCCTTAAGTTGTGTGAGCCTCTTTAGAATGGGTAATTCACTGGAGCACTCTTGTGTAACATAAGCCATATCATCATGGCAGAAAGCACAGACGGATTCTTAACTGCTTTCGTTTATCTGAAAATTAACCGCACTGTGTGGTCCCAGTATAAATCCTGACTGGATGCTTATTTCTGTAGTATCTGGTCATCCTCAACCCATGTTGGTCTTTCGGCAGTCACTCAGGGCTATTGACAGTGGTACCAACTATAGATAGATAGGAACTCGCTACATCTGACAGTGGGCACCAACCATTCCTATGTAATGTACTGCTAGTTACAGTAGGTATTAATCACTGTCCATAGTGACTTCATGCAGTAGGTACTTACCGTTGCCTACAGTTAACCTGATGCCATTCACAGTGGGCACTATCCATTATGAACAATAACTTTATGTCATTGACAGTAGGCACTAACTGTTATCCACAGTAATTTCATAGACAGTAGGCACTATCCATTACCAACAATCAGTTAATGTCATTGACAGTAGGCACTAACTCTTATCCACAGTAACTTCATGGACAGAAGGGCACTATCCATTACAAACAATTAGTTAATGTCATTGACAGTAGGCACTGTTGCCCACAAAAATGACATGCAATAGGAAGAAGGCATTATTACCACAGTGACTTCATGTCACTGGCAGTAGACATTGTTACCCACACAATAAAATTGTGTCATTTACAGTAGGCACCGTCATCCTCTATGATATAATGCCATAGTCAGTAGGCACAATTACTCATGATAATAAGACAGTAGGCTTTAGAACCCACATTATACAATGCCATAGATAGTCTGCACTTTTACCCACAGTGATGGAATGTTGTTGTTGACAATAGGCACTATTACCCACAATTCTATAATGCCATTGACAGTAGGTACTTTTACCCACCATAATATAATGCCATTTTTAAAAGGCACAGGTACCCACAATAATGTAATGCCATTGACAATAGGCACTATTACCCACAATAATAAATGCCACTGAGAATAGGCACTATTACAATAATATGATGCCATTTTTGATAGACACTGTTACCCACAATAACATCATGCCATCAACGGTAGGCATTGTTGTCCACAATAATGCAATTTCATCAACATGAGGCACTATTACTGACAATAACATAATGTCAGTGACAGAAGGCGCTTTCACAGACAATACTATAATGCCACTGTCAGTAGGCACTATTACCCACAGTAATATAATGCTGTCAACAGTAGGCACTATTACTCACAAGAATATAATGACATTGACAGTAGGCACTGTTATCCACAATGAAATAATACTATTGACGGTAGACAACATCACCCACAAAACATGCCATTGACAGCATGGAACTTGTTATTATTTGCATGAAGTTAAAGCCATTGATAGTAGGCATTGAAGTATTGACAAGAGACATCAACTGTTGACAGGACCATTGGCAGTAGACTCAAAGTATTGACAAAAGACACCAAGCATTGATGATAGGCATCCGGTGTTGACAGTAAGTATCAAACATTTATCGTAGACATCAACTATTGACAGAAGGCTCCAAATATTGATGATAGGCACCAAGTATTGACAACAGGCAACAAATATTGACAGTAGGCATGAACCATCAACAGAAAAGTCCAAATATGGATGATAGACACAAGCAATCTTGTTAGTAGGTACCAAACATTGACCAAAGACATATCAAACATTGACAGAAGTCTCCAGATATTGATGATAGGAGCCAAGTGTTGACAACAGGCATTAACTACTGACAGAGAGCATGAACCATTGACAGGAAACTCCAAATATTGATGATAGACACCAAGCAATGTTAATAGGCATCAACTATTGACAGTAGGCACCAAACATTTACAGTAGACATCAGTCATTGACATAAGACTTGAAGTAGTGATGAAAGGCACCATGCATTTGACAACAGGCATCAACAATTCACAGCAGGCACCAACCATCGACAGAAGACCCCCAAGTATTGATGATAGGCACCAGGCAATGTTAACAGGCATCAACTATGGACAGTAGGCGCCAAGCATTCACCACCTATTACCTACTCACCCCTGGTGAACTGTTCCCAGAGCTGACGCTGGTGACTGGTGTGTGTGTGTGTTCCAGATTTTAGCACTGGTCACTCGCCGACCAAACGGTCCCTTGTTAGAGCGTGCATGTCCTCCACAATCACCAAGGCCTCCTCCCGCTTCAGGCAGCTGCACGGCATACCCGGCGGCAGGCCTGGTAGACCCATGCTAGACTTGTAGTACCCGAGGTATGTCTTGGGGTATCGATCGTCTCCACACCTTGTGTTTTTCACCTTCCCTTCGTGGTGAGAGCAGAGGCACCATAGCCTGTTCCATGCAGCGTGGGTTACGGAGGACCCAAAAGAGCATCATCAAGAAAATGATATTTCTCAAACTACATGATATAAAACAAAACTCAGGGAAATACTTGCTGTACTCACAAAACTCTGTTATAGTAGAATTAGAATAGTTTTGGTTTAAAAAAATAATATTAAACAGTGGTTGCATTTTGACAGCCCATGAATGATGATAAAGGTCATATAGGATCCCATGCTTTTCGGTTTGGGATATCACTGCTTGTATACAACTGGATGAGGTTGGTCATATAAGAGATCTACTTTGCTTGGAGGAATAGTGGTGTTTATACTTGTCCAGGCAATATGGGTGTTATAAGACCCATAATATGAATTCCAATTTCTCTCTATGACCTATAATACGAATTTCCAATTTCTCTCTAGACCCCAATATGAACTCCAATCACTCACTCTCTCTCTCTCTCTTTTTCTGTCACTGCATTTCTCTGTGTGTATCTTTCACTTTGCACCCCCCCTCCCCCCCCCCTCTTTTTGTCTTTTCTTTCTGTCTTGCTGTGTCTCTATCTCTCCCTGTCTCTATCTCTCCCTTTTTCTCTTTCTACTTTGTATTACTTTCTCGGTTGTGTGTGTGTGTGTGTGTGTGTGTGTGTGTGTGTGTGTGTGTGAGTGCACCTGTGACACTGTCTTTCTCTATCTATCCCTCTGTCTGTCTGTCTCTCTCTCTCTCTCTCTCTCTCTCTCTCTCTCTCTCTCTCTCTCTCTCTCTCTCTCTGTCAAGAAGAGTGGTAATCCAGTGGACCAGTGAGCAGCTGGTGCTGCTGCCTCATGAAGAAGAGTCACCTCTCAGAAGTGAACATGTCTGTAAGTTTGTCAGCTGTTGCAAAGCAGGCAGGAGGAAATTGTCAGAAAGTTTGGCGCCAGAGCAGCCTCTTTTCCACAGACTCCGCAGACTACTAGGGACAGCTTCCTCCAAACTCGGAGTGTGGCTGCCCTTGTAGCAGAGTAATCAAAAACGGTCACATACATAATGTTCTCATCCCCCAGCTGATGCATTTGTACCATAGTGTTCAAGTGCTTCGGATGTTTGTATGATCCCTGGAGTCTTTTAACCAGGGTATGACAACAACAGCAACAACAACAACAGCAACAACAACAACAACAACTAGGGACAGCCATCATGGATCTGATGCTGAAACATTAAGTCAAGATGCAGGCACAAGCAAAACATACAAGAGACAAAGTTGTAGTATCTGCTGCTCTCGTAGAAAGTTGACTGGAAAGCAGCAAACAATGCCAGAAATGCCAAGTATTCATGTGCTCAAACACCTGTTAAAAAAGAATCAGTTTCCTGCTTTTAATCTGTTCGGTGCCTAACTTGCTGAGGTAACTCGAGAGGGCAAGAATGTGTACTCTTCACTGCCATGGCCGTCGAATATACTCGTCATGGGGAAGTCCGGAATTTTCCTCGTTTATACCGTTTACAAAACAGAGGATAATTTCAGAGAGGTGAAGGTTTCAAGATTCTATTCATAGTTTGGAATCCCATTTTCGTCAGTGAAAAAGTCAGTAGAATTTTTTGAAAATACATACCCGTGGTTTTTTTTTTTTTTTAAACCCTGGCAAATAGGATTTAAATTTAAGCTTAATTCCCAGGCAGCAAAAGGGTTGAGGGCATAGGTACAGCCCCATGCAACAGACAACAGTATCCATCACATGAACTTGGGATTGTAGTAGTTCTCCATGTTTGCATGAAGATTCACCTCACGATTATGTTGCAAAAGTTGGTCACACGTGATACAGACTTAATTTTCTAATCCACACACATCAGGATATATACGCCCAAGGATCGAACAATATGCATGATGCATCCAAACCATTTCTGTGAGAAATTTTTTAAAGAGAAATTATAATCAGTTTGCCAAACGAAAGGGGCAAAACATGATGCTGTCCGATCTCTGTGGTCTTCTTCACGCAGGAGGAACAACATTCAGGACAATGAAAACAAAGAATGAGCGATCGCTTATCTTCACAGATTGGGCACAAGATTGAAGTTGTCTTGTAATTTGTGTGTCCCTTTCGTCTGGTGGATGAACGATAATTTCTCTTTAAAAGATTGTTTCAGTTTCCACCCACAGTCGTCTCGCTTGAAGCTTACCAGTTTTGTGAGATTTAGTCATTCATTGAAAATGTGAGTATTTGCCTGTTAGGCTGGACTTTGGGTGGTTCATGCCATTTCACATTAAGCAAGTTGTGTCTTGCACAGAGATATGATTCAAGTCTCCTGAAATAACTCTTACA
>JADBJO010000097.1:306884-314384 GCA_016801955.1 Conus betulinus | reverse complement strand
CACGGAGTTATCCTGCTTACTGAAACACAAAAGGACTTTCAGTGCATGAGATTGAGTTACTGTGCATACTTACATAAATAGGGAATTTCAGTGCGTGACAAAGTTGACGTGGGTTTTACCTTGCTTTTCATGATGAAGAGAGACTTTCAACGCATGTCATGGAGTTATCCTTCATACTGAAACATTAAGGAACTTTCAGTGTATGACATGGAATTATTCTGCCTGCTGGTACAATGAGGGACTTCAAGTGCATGACATCCTTGCAGAGAATTTTTTTTTGGGGAAAAAACGAACACTATAGAAGACAAAAGGACAAAAGATGCATCTCTGTTTCTCATTTTCTGTTGTGTAATTCATGCAAAAATAGATTAACAGAGAATTGCTTGTATCACACACATACACACATGCATGCACACACTTTCACACACACATGCACGCACGCATGCACATACACACCCACCCACTGACCCACAGCCCACCCCCCCCCTGTGCGCACACATTGTGGAGGAGTGTAGAAATTTACTGATGTAAAGTTTAACTGATCTAAGTTTATATTCCATGAATTATTTCTGTCCTGCTCCTTCCCCCCCCCCCCCTTTCCTCCCCCTCCATCCCACTCTCTTATACATGTATATTTAATTTTTATTTTTGTAACGCATTGATTTGATTCTCTGTTCTTCATTTAGGTCCATCGTCATGCCATTGTCTCTCTACAACGTTTTGAAAACATGCTTATATTTGTACAAACAAACAAACAAACCACCTTACTTCTGTTGCTATCCTTATTGCAGCAAATTCAGTTTCTTCAGTTAAACTCTGTGGCAGTTATTGTCATGGAGAGCTGTTCCCTGAGTCATGTAAGACAGGGATACATGTTGTTCCTGGGAAAAGAGGTGCAAGGTCTCTGAGAGAGAATGTACACGCACTGGTCAGATCCATTTAGTGTTTTGCTGTTGTTGCTACTGGCTTACTTCAGCCAAGAAAGCTATGCTATATTAGTGTGGATATAAGGTATTTTGTAAAGTGTGGTGACTAGATGTATTTTCTTTTTTCTTTTTGTTTGGGGGGGGGGGCGGGGGGAGGGGTATTTTTTTCTTGTTTAGTGGATTAAGAAAAGTTGATACATTTTGATTGTTATCTTAACTTACTCTTCATGTGTGTGTGTGTGTGTGTGTGTGTGTGTTTTTTCCTTCCTTTTTTTTTTTTTTTTTTTATAGTGTACACGTGCTGTTTGATATGCGTGACCGGACATACATGTACTGCTGTTGATGATGACCTAGTGATTGTTTTGGACTGTTTGACTTGCTGCAGGTGATTGTATGATCAGCTTTGTTGGAAGCACAGTCTGATCAGGTGCTCTGTAGTTTGTCGATAGTCAGAATGGAACCAAAATGCTGTACAGCTTTGTGACTTTTCTTTTAATGATACCAAAAGTTTTCAACAAATAAAGAAAGAAGCTGAGAATTTGTTCAAATAGTATATGAGTGCTTGTCTGGTCTGTGTTTTTGTAACAAACAACTGGAAAGTTACACTGATACACACACTGTCATAACATCCACCCCACCTCCTGATCCGCAATAGCTCACACTCACAGATCAAGCCTTCCCATGACCCCTGATCTGAATTAAAAACCATGTCTACTTCTCCTTCATATTGATACCAGTTATTGCTAACAGTATTGTCCGTTCGTGTCTAATGTTAAGAAGACAAGCGAAGAAGCATTGTTTAGATCAGCCGATAGGAAAACATGCTCCGTGTGTGTGTGTGTGTGTGTGTGTGTGTGTGTGTGTGTACGTGCATGGGGTGTGTGTGTGTGAGCATGCACATGCAAGCTTGCTTGCAAAGTTTATTGGATTATTGTTCCGCATGCAAATAGTTTCTGGCTTTTAAATCAAGTATAACTAGTATTGGAAGAAAACAGAGTTCAGTGGATGGTTCCTCAGTCATTGTGAAGATGACTTGGTAAAAAAAATGTATTTGAAACAAGGAAAAGAAATATATGGAAAAGGTGACAGAAAGGACAAGAAAGACAGGAAAAAGGAGAACAGATTTAAGACATAAAATCTTTTCACTGACAGCATCTTGGGTGCTTTTCATCCAGTCTTATGGAGGGAGTTATTTTCCATGTTTGAATTCACTCGGGTTTCAAGTTGTTGGTGTGTCATCATAGAAGCTCTGGTGATGGTAGCATTGTCTGTCTAAAATACCTGATAAAGATAGTCACTGGGAGGCCTGCTGTGATTGTCTGTTATGGTACCTGACAGAAACTTGTCATTAGTTATTGTGGCAATTTTCCGTGTTATGTGACAAAGATACATCACTCATTGTGTTCATGTCACAAAATGATAAATTTAAGTCTAACAAAACGCTCCAGTCATTGTTCATATCACAACATAAATTGTGACAGAAAGAGACTGCTCATTAGACTGATAAATGGTCAAGGTCACATTGAATAGAGCTCACTGAGTAGAGATGACATTAATGTCAATTCATATCTCAAGTTTAATCTTGATGGGACCTCCAGAGCAGAATATGACTTATGACATCTGTGGTCAAGGTCAGTAGACTATTAGAACTTGTAAAGTTGTATTGACTTTATAAATGATAATTAAGTTCAAGATTCAAGTCCAGTTACTTCCAAAATGACCCCGTATGAGTATACAGAGAAAACCAAAGAAAACAGAGAGATTATAGGCAAATCACCATAACAATAACTCAGTAAGTTAGCATTAGTAAAAATTATCATATAGATCGTACAAGTGGGTAGCATTGGCAAAGGAAATGCTTGCCCGCAAGAAGCTCCAGCAATGACGTTATACACAGCAGAAGGCCCCAAATCGTGTTCCGTAACAGCTGTGATGTGAAGAGCGTGAAGAGGGATTCAGTGGATTGTGTAGATTGGTACATGACCGGGGATGCACAGAGGACCTTCTAGAATTCGAAAACCGTGCAGAGGTCATCAGGGAGGGTGGCATGAGACCGGATATTCTACTCCCACTCAGGGTCATCGGAACGGTCGATTCTGATTGAAGTCACTGTGCAGTATGAAAAACGAAACCGAGTGTGCCAATCTAGCCAGCAGCTTGAAGGAATCTGGCTTCCAAGCCCTAAACCTCGTCATAAAGGTTTGGAGCAAGGGGGTTCGTAGGGTCAACAGACTACTACCACTTGAAACAGCTAGCGATTTCTAGTAAGAAGAGGACGAGAACTCTAAAGGCTATGGCAGAGACAGCTGAAAAGAGTTCCAGCTGAAGCTGGTCGAGGTGGAACAAAAGTGAACTTGGCTTCAATTTCCCATTTACAAATAGTGACCCACTGCAATGTGGGTAAGACATCTGTCTGAAGAGGCAACGCCTTGAGGCGCTTATCCACCCAGATGATGCTGGTTCGAATCCTAGCAGCGCCAGGGAAAAAGGTCTGACAGCAGAAGGGCATCTCGGAGCCATGGCCTGGATGCGTCCCAGCCCCCTCACAATGTAATGGGTTCAGGCCGAAACTCTGGCCTGACGGGATTTCTTCTTTGAAGACCTTCTACTGTCAAACTGTCTTTAGAGTTACTTTCTGCTTTCAGAAACACGATGTTCCTTGAAGTTAGGTCAAAATGAATAAATTAGGAGACAAAAAATAAAGAAAGCACTGTGTCAGGAGGCGAGCGTGATGATCTTCACAAATCTGGCCATCTCTCTCTCTCTCTCTAGCGTGCTCGCGCACGCACGCACGCACGCATACACACACACACACACACATACATACACACAGGCGCGCGCAGCGCGCGCGCGCACAATAGTAGTGAGGATGATCCCTATGCAGATAAAGACAAGTTGATTTATGCCAATGGTGGTGATTTGAAATAAGACTTAGTTCAAGAGCTTGCAAGAGAAATCGCTTTCAATTGACAATTAAAAGACACACACACACACGCACACGCACTCTCTCTCTCTCTCTCACACACAGTCGCATGGATGTGTGAAGGTGCAGGAAGGAAAGGGAAGTGTGGCTGAAAATTGGAGAGAGAGAGAGAGAGAGAGAGGGGGGGTGGATGTGTCCTTGGAGAAGAGGGAAGATGATTAGCACGATTTGGAAGACACGAATCAGTCAGTCCACCAGACATTCACTCAATCAGCCTCTCAGTCAACCAATTTGTCGCACAAACTAACTGCTCGCCGTTTTTTTCGAAATCGATGATTTGGCGCTATTATTTCTAGACATGCTGAACTGAGAGGTTAAAACCACATACAAAAATCTCAATTCTAACCCGTCAAGTATGCCATTTTATTCTCTATATCCATCTCCAGGTATGCGTACCCTTAAGTCAGTGTTCACAGATCTATATGATTTCTAGCCGAGGATAGACGCTATATAACTATTCATAATGATAATAATAATAATAATGATTTCACGATTTCACAATCATCTCCATTTTCCTTTGGGTCTATGTTCTTCCAGCTTTAAGATTCTTCCACCTCTGTATAGGAACACGCGCTTTAAAAGCAATCAGTTAATTGATTTAGCTTTGTCTCCCCTGTGCAGCCCTGTTGTTCGTGCCTTTTCTTGGTGGTCAGTAAACCTTCACACAGGCTTAGCTTTGGAGTAAACCCACTTTCAGTGTCATATCCACATCACAGAGATCAAAGTTTTATTTCTGGGATATTCAAAGGCCACATTCAAGACCAGATTCCACCCGGCTATATTGCGAATATTTTTGCGTGGAGGTCATCAACTCTTTACACATGAAACTTGGGGGTCCATGAATCTCACGGGCGGGGTCAAAAAGGGTCAAGGTCATGTCAGTTTGTCTCTGTTTTTCAGTACTCTTTCAGTATGTCTGGTGTACGAGGTAAACTCGGGTGAACACACAGACCTTAGAGGAACAACAAAAAAGAAGATGGGGAACATTGGCTTGGCAAAACAAAGATAAAGCAGAATGTAGTTCTGAATGTAAGAAACATAGATCTGAGAGAACTCAGGACCATAGGACTGGAATCATGGATCTAAAAGACGATCAGATGGAGAGTCAGTCAGAGCCAGACACAGTACAGGGCAATAAAACAGGCACTCTGCAGGGGCTGTCCCTTCCCCCATCCTCCACCCCCTTCCTCACCTTTTTAAAAAGAATTTTAATGCATATTAAACTGCATGCATGATTTTACACGTATGAAATTGAAATGTGTTGGTGTTGAAGCTATTATTTTTGAAAGGATAATTACTGATGTATATAGAAATATATTTCAATGGTATGCCAAATCAGCTGTTTTTCTTTTCCTTTGCAGACTTTTGTGAAACCACGTCACATGACCCTCGCTCGTATGTGCGGAGAGCGATGTGGAATAAAATCTCATCGGCCACATTCTTCGAGAGGCAAAAAAATGCTAGGCCTCGTGCTTACCATTATGGCTATCCATCTTTTTGAAGAAGAAAGATGTAGGCTTGACATTACCCAGTTTCTAAAGAATGAGAGGATGACAATCTACTGTTGACTATCGTGAATGGAAACACTATTGGCCATCTGGTTTTGAAGTTTCTGAACTAAAATCTACCGAGCAGATAATTGTGATCAGCTATAAAAGCAATGGATGATGGTCACAGGTGCAAAGGAAAAGAAATCAGGCATTCTCACACCCCTAGTACCTTAGACCATTTGTAAAAAAGTAAATGGTCATTAGTTTATGGATTGCATCTCTTTTGCAAGACCAAACCTTGTGACCAAAGAGGAAACCCTGACTGTCCAGTTTTACCAAATACAAAAGTGACTGGGACTGCAAGTTTGGACCTTTTCGTCACGAGTTGTATTCATGTAACTCTGAAGGTGCCTAAAATGGTGTGATGTCTTACTGAGTGAAGGCGCGCGCGCGTGTGTGTTTGTGTGTGTGTGTGTGTGTGTGAGAGAGAGAGAGAAAGAGAGAGAGAGTTTTGGATGTTGTTTACAAGGTTGAAACATTTATACAGTCCCAACGAGGTGAAAGACTCCTTATTACATAGCTGTTGCCATAACCAAAGAAAGGGTCTAGTCAGTGAAGACAAAGACACTTGTTTTCAGTGTATATTTGGAGGAAGTAGGCGAGAACAGGTAGAGAGGAAGAAGGTGTTAGGAAGTTAGAAGAGGGGCTGGGTGGTCATCAAAACAGCCGGCCAGTCCAGGTTTTTTTTTCTAACGCAAGTCCAGTATTTGTTTTTTAATGCAAGATTGTGAACATACTGGAAGGGATCTATCCTAGAAATGCCACTAACTGACTATGAATAGATATGTTGCAAAGAGGTTGCCCTTTCGTTTCCATTCTACGAGCAATATAAATATGATTGTATGATAGCATGGTGTAGCGGGTGGGATTCAACTAGCGGTCTCAGCTCATATTTTTACTGTGCTGATTCCGCGATTAGAGAGCATGCACACCGTTGATATCAAGGAACCCACTTCAACATGGCATTGCCTATCTAATCAGGTGCATTGATTCTGAATCATTACCGCTGTTTTCTTCTGTACTTTGTCTACAGTGAGTTTGAAACGTCTGTATTTCCAATGAAAAGTTTATTGAAATGTTACCGTAAAATTGTCCATATCTCATCCTAGTTCTTTTCCATCTTTTGTCGTTCTCTCTGTTCTTTCACTGTCCTGATGTTGTACAAGTCTTGTCTTTTCTTTCTGGGATTTCTTTCTTATCACTACAGATTTCTGGGATGGTCGGTTCAGTGTCTGAATAAAGTTCCTCCACTTCAATAGAGAAAGAGAAGGTGGGAATTTAAACACACAAACGTATGCGCGCGCGCGCGCACGCACGCACACACGCACGCACGCGGGCGCACGCACGCACGCACGCACGCACGCACGCACGCGCGCGCACACACACACACACACACACACACACACACACACACACACACACACACACACACTGTGAGTGGGAAAGTCTGTGTGTAATACAAGTCTTTTTATGTTCAATATTATGCTCTCTGTGAATTTGTTTTCAAAACGAGATAAACGGTTGCATGTCCCAGGTCAGAAACGTTATTTGTCGTAGGACTGAAATTGTTATTTGCCCGAGGATCAGAAATGTGTTATTGGTCCCAGAATCAGAAATGATATTAGTGCCAGGAGCAGGTGATGTTTAGTGCCAGGATCAGGCGATGTTGGTGCCAGGCCAGAATCAGAAATGTCTGTCTGTCCCGGGACCAGAAGTGTAATGAGTTCCAGGATCAAAAATGAAATCGGTCCCGGGATCAAAAATGATATTAATGCCAGAAACAGAAATCTTCTTAGAGGCAGGATCAGAACTGTATGTGTTCCTATATCAGAAATGCCGTTTGCCCCTGGAACAGAACTGTTACTTGTCCCGGGATCAAGAATGTTACTTATCCCAGGATCAGACATTTTATTAGTACCAGGATCGATCGTGTAATGTGTGCATGGATCAGAGATGTGTGTTTGTCCCTGGATCAGAAATTTTACTTGTCCCAAGATCAGAAATTTTATTTGTCCCCGGGTCAGAAAAGTTATATGTCCCT
>JADBJO010000097.1:254384-304384 GCA_016801955.1 Conus betulinus | reverse complement strand
TTGACGTTATGGATAAAAGCAGGAAAGGGAGGGGTAGGAGGAAAAACTCAACCCGTACGAGGCTTAAACTTCAGACTCCAGATCATTTCGCTTCTGCTGTTCTTTAGATATGATGTCGATTGTTGAAGTTTCAGTTGGTCATATTTCAGTCTCACTTTCATCAGGTAGGTGTCGCTGCATGTGGACTAGTCCGTACACCCGGCACCAAATCCTCTCAGCTTTGAGACCACATTGCGCATGATTTAAAGCTGATGGGTAAGTGAATTAATGACTAAGACAAGAGGATTTAAAAAGAGGATCTTATGATTACGAATTGGCAGATGTCTGACTCACGCATTAGCCCAACGCGCTGATCTGATCTTCGGAACTTCTCAAGACAGTATTGTAATCTAGGAGTACCAGAAATCCTTTCGTTTCTGTCTGTCTTTCAAACAACTGTAAGTCTTTCCGTTGTTTGAACGTTATGGCGTTTAGAGACATCTTTAGTCAATGTAAATGAAATTCAGTTTGATGGGCCCTATACCCCCAACGGTGTCTGTCGATACGTGTTCCTAAGACAACAAGCAACACACTAGCAACAGGAGCGACTACCCAGAAACTTCATAAATTCATAACTTGTCAACTGTATTCACACACACACAAAAAAAAATGTTCAAAAGATCGACCAGAAAACGAGCTATTCCCAGGTGCCAGCGAAGGGATGTCCTAGCCTCCCCCGTCCCCATCACCACCACCACCCTTCATCTTAAACATGCGTGCACATGATGTCACATGGAAACATTACACCTAGATATGGGTTATACGGAAACAGGCTACATAGACTTTGGGGAGTTGGGGTAGGGGTGGATATGGAGATAGGAGAAATGGAAATGGAGTCTGTTGAGACAGGACAAATTGACATAAGGTCGTATGAAGCATGACCTACAGACGTGGGGTCATGGAGACAAAACACATAGACATGGAGTATTATGAAGACAGGACATATAGTCATATGGAGACAGGATGCATAGACATGGGGTATGTGAAAACAGAACACATAGACATGAGGGTCATATGGAGACATGGAAACCACGTACACATGGGGACGTTGTCGTAGGGGTCATATGGAAACATGACACTTGGGCACTGGTCGTATGGGAGACGAGGACACGTAGACATGGGGAAACATGAAACACAGACATGGAGACAGGACACATAAACATAGGATTACATGGAGATAGGACACTTTGACATGGAGAGACAAGACATATAGACACGTGGCCTTATGAAACAAAAACACATAGACATGGAGACAGAACACAGACATTGGATCGTATGGAGACAGTACAAATAGACATGAGGACAAGACATATAGACTTGAGGCCATATTTAGTTAGGGCACACAACACAGATACAAAACAGACAGACATGAATCATTGGAGGCAGGACACACATAGACACAAGGCCACCTTGAATCGGAACACATAGGGGTAACCTCTCTGCTTTCCATACTCTCTTACGGGTAGTAGCCAGTGCCGTGATGACGTCTGATCCTTCATGGTCTTGTACTGGCCTGTTATCCTATCCTATAAGTGAACTTCATAAGGCTTAACTTTCCTACAAATATCAGGTGTCCCAGTGGCTCAGTAGTTAGAGTGCGAGTCATTAAGTGGAAAATGAGCATGTCCAGAGGGTCATGGTTTCGAATCACAGCCATGGCTCGTCCCAAGATGGGAAAAAGGGGCAGCAGAGGGACATCCGGAGTCATGAACTAGGTGTGACCCAATCCCCCTAGAGTGTCAGGAGATAAGGGCCGAAACACTTGTTTTTGAAGGGGGCTTCTCTTCTGAGGACTCTCTGCTGCCACGCTCTCCACGAGTTTCTTTCTACTGATGCATGGGTAAAACATTGACTTCCGGGAATAGGCCGGAGGACGTCCGGGAAAGACCGGAGGACACTGGGAAAGACCAGAACCAAGGGCTCTGTGGGCTGGCTCACCACTTTGCCTTCAACATTTGGCTACTAAGTACAAAGGAAAAGATGCTCCCAGGATTCACCGAAAGGGGGAGAGAATGATGAATCCATCGGTGCTCAACTAATCACGACTGCAGATCCCAAAACAGACTATGAACATGGACCAAATGGAATATCCATGTGTCTGTGGAAAGCGTTTCGCTACCATCCGTGGCATGAATATCCACCGAACAAAGAGATGGGATGTGTGAAGACTCATCTGAATGAGCAGCAGCGCACTGCATCAGCAGGTAAGACGTCGGAAAGAGCAAGGCCAGGATTTAAACCACAGTGTGCCAAGGACATCCACGCTGTTGGTTCGGATGTGGAATTTGCACAGGCCCTCGATGCCAGCGCCTGAAACTCAACCTGCCACGAGCAAACGAAACTGAAGATTGGGGAGAAAACTGATGCAAAAATCGCCCAAAGACGCGATGCACTGATAGGGAAAAGCACCCTGGAACCAAACTAGCCATATATGGGGACATTGTGTATGCCACATGTAGAGACACCTATGGAGCAAAACTACCAAAGAGAAAACACCCACAAAGAAATCCAGACGCCAAGAAGAAATGGACAAGATCAGGGTCCAAAAGAAAAACCTCAAGAAGCAAAATGAAGACCGCACTGCCAGCTGAAAAACAAGGCTTGGAAAAACGCTGGAAAGACTTGAAAACAAAAACACAACACCCTCAGCAAAGCGGAATCTGCGAGGAAGAGGAGAAGCAAGAAGAAGAAGAACACAAGCGCTTCTTCAGAGACCCCTTCCAGTTTGCCAGAACACTGTTTGAGCAGCCAAAATCTGGGACCCTAAGTGTGGACAAAGAAGTTCTGAGAGCAGCATCTGAGGAAAACATACTCTGACTCACAGAGCAAAGCACCACTCGACATTCAAGGTCTGGAGTGGCCAACCAACCCTGAGGAACAGTTCAATGACAAGCCTCCAACGTTGGCGGAAATCAAGAAGGTGGTCGACAAAGCCACAGCGAAATCATCACCAGGGCCAAAACGGAGTACCTTACTAGCTGTACAAGAAATGTCCCAAGGTGCTGGAGTGGCTCCACAGGCTGCTGCGACCAGCTTGGAGAAACCAGAAAATCAGCGGCCAGTGGATGACGGCAGATAGTGTGTACATCCCCAAAGAGCAGAAACTCAAGTGACATCAGCCAGTTCAGGCCAATATCACAACTAAACGTCGAAGGGAAAATCTTCTTCTCTGTCAGGGCAGCAAGGCTGAACAAGTACCTCATGGAAAACAAGTCCTTGGATGTGTCAGTCCAGAAAGGTGGCATCCCAGGCGTGTGTGGCTGTGTAGATCTGTGTAGATCTGTACCCCGTGAGAGAATACAGTTGGCTCTTGAGATGTACCATGTGCCAAAGAACATCCGCGCCTTGCTCAAGAAGTACTCAGTGGCTTCTCAATGCGGTTCTCTACCAAGGAGTACACAGCAGATTGGATCAACTTGGAAGTGGGCATTTCAATGGGCTGTGCAATTTCCCCAATACTGTTCGTGTTGGCAATGGAAGTCATCTTGAAAGCAGCAGCAACAAGCAACGCAAGACAAACAGACCTTGGCGATGGATACAAGATACCCCCTCTCAAGGCCTTCATGGATGACACTACAGCGATTTCATCCAGAGAAGACGAGACACGACATGTGCTGGAGAGGCTGGACGACATAGTTGCCTCATCCAGAATGAAGTTCAAGCCAAAGAAATCACGGAGTCTCTCACTGAGGAAAGGAAAAGTGGCCGAATCTGTGGTCTTCAGTGTTGCCAACCAGGCCATTCCAACAGTTACAGAGGAGCCAGACAAGAGCCTTGGAAGATAGTATGATGTGATACGCTGAAAGACACACAAAGAACAAAAGAAACCAAACAGATGTCAGAAGAAGGCTTGGGGACCATTGATCAGTGTGGGCTCCCTGGCAAATACAAGGTCTGGTGTCTGCAGTTCATGCTGATACCAAAGCTCCTATGGCCTCTGATGATATACGACATCTGCACCAGCATAGTGGAGGCAATGGAAGCCAAAATCAACAAGTTCACAAGGAAATGGCTTGGTGTCCCACCCTGTCTGACTGACATAGCGCTGTATTGTCGCCAGGCAAAGCTCAAACTACCACTAAAATCCATCGTGGCGGAATACAAAGCAGGGAAGAAGATCAGACTTCAAGGCATGCTGTAGGACTCAGGAGAGACAAGGTGGTAGAAGCAATCAAGCCCCAGCTGAAGACAGGCAGAAAATGGAAAGTTCAAGAGGCGATGGATTCTGCAAAAGAAAGTCTCAAGATCAGAGAAATAACAGGACACACACAGACCAACAGACAAGGACTTGGGACCAAAATTGAATGGTGGTCAAAGGCCAAAGGAAAAGCCAAAAGAGACATGATGATTCAGGAGATGATGAAAGAAGGAAAAAAAAAAAAAAAAAAAAAAGACTCCAAAAAGCAGTCCAGCAGAGCCAGCAAGGACAATGGACAACGTGGGAGAATGCACTCCAAAGAAGTCTCACTTGGAATGACATCTGGCACATGGCCCCTCTCAGAATCAGCTTCATTCTCAGATCTGCATATGACCTTCTGCCCTCAGATTCAAACCTGGTGAAGTGGGGAAAAACAGACGATCCTGCATGCCCCCTCTGCTATGAAAAACAAACAGTGGTGGAGCATGTCCTAAGCTCATGTAAAGTAGCCCTGGCTCAAGGAAGGTACACATGGAGGCACAACCAAGTGCTCAAAGAGATTGTACAAGTAGTCTGGGCTTGTACCAACACCACAAAAGGGAAAGTCAGGACTCCAAAAAGCACCCGCAACATTCTTCACGGCAGGAGGCAGCAAATCATGGCCAAGAACAACAGTGCCACTCGGAACATGCAGGCAGTCTGCTGGACGGGGCAGATAACTGGGAATGCACTGCAGACCTCCCAGAATGGAAGAGTCACCCAGAGATCATCAGCAAGAGTGGCATGACACCAGACATAGTAGTCCACTCTCATTCAACCAAGCAGCTGATCATGATCGAGCTCACGGTGCCATATGAGAACAGAATGGAGGCAGCTCAAATCTACAAGACTGAAAAGTATGCTGATCTGGCAAACAGCCTGAGGAGAGAAGGCTATTAGGTCAAAGTCCTCACTGCAGAAATTGGAGCTAGCGGGGTTGTAGGCACGTCTGCATACAGCCTCATGAAACAGCTCTCAGTTGCAGGGAGGGGAAAAAAAAGAGCCCTGAAAGCAATGGCAGAAGCGGCAGAGAGGTGTTCAAGTTAGATCTGGTCAAGGAGGAACAAAAGTGAACTTCATAAGGCTTAACTTTCCTACAAATATCAGGTGTTCCAGTGGCTCAGTGCTTAGAGTGCAAGTCATTAAGTGGAAAATGAGCATGTCCAGAGGGTCATGGGTTCGAATCTCAGCCATGGCTCGTCCCAAGATGGGAAAAAAGGGCAGCAGAGGGACATCCGGAATCATGAACCGGGTGTGGCCCAACCCCCCTAGAGTGTCAGGAGATAAGAGCCGAAACACTTGCTTGAAGGGGGCTTCTCTTCTGAGGACTCTCTGCTGCCACGCTGTCCACGATTTTCTTTCTACATCCTCGTAAACTTCTCCCCTTTGGGAGTGCGGGCATCTTCGTCTGCGTAAGAGAATCGGAGCACCCACAGATCTGCAGCAGGTGTTGATAGCATAGTTCAGTACACCTGTGTGTGATTTTAATAGGTATTGATCTTCATAGTGCTTTGTCTTCTTGTTGGATCCATGGGGAGGCAACAGCCTCTGTCCTCTGCAGCGGTAGCCCTAGTTTTTGCAATCTTAATCACTTTTTCAGAATGTCTCTGCCTCGCTGTGTTCTGTACAGTATGTCATGAATTGTTGATTTCTTTGTGAGTAGGACATGCATACTTCAGTGAATAGGTAAGATCTTTGTTATTAGGTCAGTCACAGTCACATGGATGATTTTGATCTCCATGAGTAGGGTAGTCACACTTTGCTGGTTTGTAAACCAGCCAAAGTGAAATAAATATACACTACGGAACGCAGACCAACGTTTGTTTCATACCACTTCGAAACAGACAAGTGAACTGTTGACAAAAATGCCTTCTTCAGAGGTCATACGTAACAGAAATGAACAAAAAAAAGCACAGCTCATAATTCTCCAGGGACGGCTGACCGAAGGAGAACGGCAGTGTGAAAGGAAGAAGTGGAGAAGTAAGCACAGTTCAGAAACAGAGAGCAAGGGCAGAGTGAGAGGGTGGGGGTGGGGGTGAGAAAGAGGTAGGCTTGCTCTATTCAACCACAAATTGTTGTGAAGTTCGTAACGGATTGTCAAGTTCTCTGTCCGCAGGATAGTCACCATTAATGGGGATTTGTGTACACTGACAATATCTGGCGGGCTTGCCATATATTTTCCTGCCATTTTGGTGAACTACTCTCTCTCTCTCTCTCTCTCTCTCTCTCTCTCTCAAAAATTCATAAACTCGAACAATTAAACAAGACTGATCTTTATCCTTACACAATTACTGATTTGGAACAGTTTGACAATAGATCGTCATATTGCGACCTATCTTGTGCATTTTCTGTTGTCCTCTGAAGTTACAGGTTTTACTCGTGGAACACAGCTTCTGCCGTATTTCACTGTAGACCTTTGATTACAAGACACGATCACAGATTTATGCGGAGGGAAAGGGGATTATGCAATTTCAGATGATCTTGGATTACAGCGTCATAATGGATTATTGACTCCGTCAATAAAATGATCTGTTGATCTACTTTGGTCAGTTAAAAAAAAAAATGTAAACGGAAAGAACTCAGAGCAGGAAGCTTAAAAAAAAAAAAAAAAAAAAAAAAAAAAAAAAAAAAAGAAAAAGAAATGGCTAAATAGCTAAGAACAAACAAACGCTCATTTCTTGAGCGTTCTGTGACATTCTGAACTTTGGTTGCCAAGATAAGCAGAATTATAAGGTTTACCTTAAATTAAACAGCCGCAAGTAGCAAGGAGATTGCTCTTTGCTGGACTCACAGCCCTAACCCACTGCACAGAGACTTTTGTGTGTGTGTGTCCACAGATATTTGTGGGGCCACGTCAGGAGTGAAGAGGGCAGAGCTCCGTCAGACATTATGGAACAAGATATCGTCCGCCACAACCAAGGCCAAAATCACCTTCTTTCGCCTTCGTGATTGAGAGAGAGAGAGAGAGAGAGAGAGAGAGAGAGAGAGAGAACTGTATGCAGTCTGTGGAGATACTCGTGACGACTAATTTTGTTAGTTGCACAGGATTGCCTAACACTGACGACATAGACGCAGGCCTTATACAGCTGACAGCTAAGTGTCCATGAAGATGAGATTTATTAGAAGAGGAAGAAAAAGCAGAAAAAACAAAGAAAGTAAACAACAAAAAAAAGAAGAAAAAAAAAAACACCCAAAGAACGAAGAAAGTTTAAGGGAAAAGAAAAGAAAAGAAAAAAAAAAAAAAAAAACGTTATCAAGTGTATAATTACACTCCTGTAAGAAGTTGTATGTGTCAGAAATCTTCTCTCTCTCCTTTCCCCCCTCTTTCCCTTCCAACAAATGCGCACACACACACACACACACACACACACACACACACACACACACACACACACACACACACACGTACACACACACACGCGCGCGCGCGCGCACACACACGTATGTTCATAGCTGTTATACTCATTGTTTGATAATTATCCAACATTTTTACCCATTTTTCCCGTATGCAATAATTATATCTTAAACATTTGCACACTCTGTACAAGTACCGACAAACACACGTACGTTCACATCAAACTTGTACAAGCAGTCAACTCCTTATCACTCTCCCTATCCCTTCCCTTCTCCCACATCCTTTCCCACCGTTTAATATCATAATATCACTTTTAGTGAACAGACGTTAAACAGACTAACAACAAAACAACGGCAACAACAACAACGACAACAGTACACACACACACACACACACACACACACACACACACACACACACACACACTCTCTCTCTCTCTCTCTCTCTCTCACACACACACACACACACACACACACACACACACACACACACACACACACACAGAGATTGTTAGTTGCTACTACTGAACATGTGAATGTTGAGCTATGTAACTCTTTTTCAGTAAACCAATCCATAAATCGATGGAACAGCATGTCATTGATTCGATGCTTTCAACAAATATAAAGGAAAAATAGCTAGCTGAATAGCATCCTCGTGTTAAAGACTTGCTCGCTGAACACCTTGCTTGTCGATGTTCCTTGCCTGAGTGGAAGACAACCTGTTATCAGCAACCTATTTATACCGGAGTCGTGATCATTTTTTGTATATCATTTTCAATTATAATGACAACAACAAGAATTATGATAGGACATGTGTATAGCGCTTTCCAAAATCGCGGAGCTCTGTACAACTAACAGAACGCACACCTGTGTAGACTATAAAACATTCTTTTGAATACAAACACGCGCGCGCGCAGCTCGCATGTGCGCGCACTTTTTTCTTCCCAAACAACAGCTATTTCTGTCACATACACACACACACACACACACACCGCAGCACTACTACCACAGACACGGAGAGGGCTTCGGGGGGAAAGACTGCTTGAAAAAAAAAAAAAATTGCATTAGTTAAAAAAAAAAAATTGCATTAGTTTTGAAAGATCAGATGAACTGTTTGTTATCATAACCACCAAGGAGGCTATGTTTCCTGTCCACGTCTCTTGGTTTGTGCATCAGCAGACTTACTCAAAAATATCTCCTATGTAAGCCAAAGCTCGAGAAAAAATGGAAACTGGCTCAGAAACGAGCCCATTAATGTTGGTGCGCTCCGCGGAGCCCATCTGGATTGACGGGTGAAAATAGCATTGTTCAGCAAGATCATTGCACATTCTATGCGAGGAAAACAACTACGACGACGATAACAACTACTGGTCCCATTTGAAGGGAAGGTGATGGAAAGATACAATGTATCCAAGACGAAAAACATGATGCGGATTCAGATCACATGAGGAATCCAGGATCAGCTGCCATTATTGATCAGATCTCTCTCGTTTTCCCGCTGATACGAACACTGTGAAGGTACTGTTAAGAATCGATAACTGTCTGTGAAGTCATATTTTTTTCGTGGAACGTTAGAGCATTTTAGTGATATCAATGCTGCCTCCCCCCCCCCCCCCCCCCCCCCCCCCCCCCCTTTTTTTTTTTTTTAATTTTTTTTTTTTTTTTTTTAATGTCCTTTCAATCACGAAGTACGAGGGAAGAAACTCTTATAGTTCTAACCACCTATTATTTCCCCTGGTGGAAAATCTAATGTTTTCACTCAAGAACTAACTCTAACGGCGGATTCAAGATTTTTTCTGACCTTGGCAGAGATCTGCTCTCTGCCGAGAACCTTTTTTATGCTGTCCATGAGTTATTTCTGCTTGGGGAAATACCAGTTCAATGACGTGTCCTCATGCAGCGATTGTCAGCTGCCTGCCAGTCTTCATGCCCGTCCGAGGCCCCTCTGCCTAACTCTGGAAGACAAAACCGTGTGGTTCCCAGCTTTCTCCAATTCTCGGCTTCTGTTTTTGCCCGTCTGTCTCTTGTCTGTCTTTTTTTTCCAGTTGACACACGCGGGGATGCTAGAAGCACAGATTCTAGGAGGTACTAGTCGCCCCCCCCCCCCCCCCCCCCCCCCCCCCCCTATTTCACCATTTTCTTTGATTGTGCTTTTTTCTTTCTTTGTCTGTTATTTTTTTCCTATCATTGTAGCCCATTCTCCTAGCTGTATTCTGTTTTTTTCAGAAACTCTATCATACTTTTTCTGGTTGTAATTTACAATCAACGAGCTTTCTTTTCTCTTCTGTTCTTTCTTTCTTTTCTTTTTCTTTTTTTCTTTCTTTTCAATCTGTCAACTAACCAGTGTAACTGTACACGCCCTTTTATGTATTTTGTGCATTTATATGGTTTTCATTAATCTGGCTTTTTTTTTTTTTTTTTTTTTTAAAACGGTATGGAAAAAGAAAAAACATATGAGCAATGACTGGACACGGCTTTGTTTTATCGTCCAAAGGCTTGTCAATAGTTTTGCAAACATGTTATTAACTGATGTAAATATACGGTATTGTCTTTTTTTTTTTTTTCCAACAAGATGGCATTGTTTTGCCAATTTGATGACGGCCCCGAAAAGCCTAGTGTTGCCGGCTAGGCTACAGTAATGGATACATACAAACCGCCGCAGTAAACTAATTCATCACAGTAAACGTGCATGCATACTCAGCGTGGAAAATTTAAAATGCTTCACATTCACGCTTTCGTTCATTTATTTAATCATTCATCTGTTCGTTCTTTTCGTAATAACATTCAGTTGTAAAAATTCAGGGGCGGGTCAGGGGAGGAGGGGTTAAAGGTGATGGGGAAAACCCCTCCACGTCCGTCCCCACCCTGCTATATAACCTTTTGGCGAGCTTTGTTTATATGGTGAACGGGAAGACTTCATCAAGAACAGGCCGATTAACAGCTCTGTGTTCTTTGAAATCATATTTCACATATGTGGGTCTGGGGCTAATTGATGGTTTGTTTTTTGTTTGATTGACTGATTTGGCGTTCTGTATTGATGGTTTGTTTAATTGACTGATTTATTTGGAGTTCTATTATTTTCTGCTTCTTTTCACATCATTGCCTTTGAAAAGTATCTGAATATTTGTCTATACCAGACATCGGTGGACAAAACATCAATAAAGATAATTCATTACATTGCAGTTTCTTGGCGTGTGTGTGTGTGTGTGTGTGTGTGTGTGTGTGTGATATGTAAATAACAGAAGTAAAGATCTGTAGTGTCGTTGGTAGTTTAATCGAGGAAG
Source organism: Conus betulinus (assembly GCA_016801955.1). Taxonomy (NCBI): domain Eukaryota; kingdom Metazoa; phylum Mollusca; class Gastropoda; order Neogastropoda; family Conidae; genus Conus; species Conus betulinus. Next base: position 293,530 of record JADBJO010000097.1, on the reverse strand, counting down.
GCACATCATAATCAACTGTAGGATTCCTGGCAAGAAAGATTTTCTGCTTCACATACACGCACACGCACGCGTTTATCTGCATTCTGTCTCTCTCTCTTTTTTTTTTTTTTTTTTTTTTTTTTTTTAAACATCTATGAACATATTGGTTTTAATCTCTGTGTGTGTGTGTGTGTGTGTGTGTGTGTGTGTGTGTGTGTGTGTGTGTGTGTGTGTGTATCCGACTTCCTATCCCTCACGCTTACACCCACTCTAGGAACAACTACTAGTTTTTGCCTTATGACAGCTCAAACACAGCTGTTTACTCCTTTCCATGACTTACTGATGGATGGACCGCTTAGATTACAGGGAGAACAGACACTGCCGAATCCTTCAGAAATGTTATGGTTTAGTTCAAACCAAACCGAGCCAGATGCTTCCCCAAGTTTTTTTTCCCCCCTTGATGTTAAAGCCAGATTAGATTCCTACAGCGCACTGCATTGTATTGTACTAGATGTTGTTTGTTTTTTGCCTGAAGAAGACCCAAGAGGTCGAAAATGCATTGTGTTTTGTCCTGTAATCTGTTTATCTGTACCGTGTGGGGGAACTAATACCGTTTCTTTTAAAAGCTCTTAGTCTAACCTATTTCATGTCATGCTTCATGTTGTTTATATAGCTCAGCCGACAGGGGTGGGGGGGGGGGGGGGGGGGGGGGGGGGGGGGGGGGGGGGGGATATCGGGTTTGTCATTATGTCAGAATCAGTTCTGTATACGTTTGCGAAGAAAGAAGAAACAACCAGAAAAAAAGTTAATTCCAAAGGTGCTAAAAACGGAGGAAAACGGCATCTAAACTGATCTTAAACTGTTTAAAATGTGTTTAGATTTCCGCCTGCATCGCCTCACTTTGCAACTAGAGCTAACAAGATCTTAGATCAAACGGGAGAAGAAAAAAAAAAAGAAGAAGAAGAAAAAGGAAATCAAAAACAAAGTACTTCTGGTACAACATCTTTGAAGAAGATTGTCATGGAGCCGACTGTAAAGTGCTCATGTTTAAAGTGTAAACCCTAACATTCTATGAGAACATGGTCCACGGTGAAAGGCTCATCGCGCAGTGTGCCGCATGGAGCTTCATTACCACGCAACATTATTTAGAAATCAAAAGCCAATAAGCAGTCATACAAAATAGGCACAAATTCACAACCTTACCTTTTTTCATGTGTATGCGAGCGTGCGTGTAAGCGCGCGCGTGTGTGTGTGTGTTCCTGTGACCTCTGCAATAGAATTTTTCACCTCTCTGTTTCTCTCCGGTGTGTGTGTGTGTGTATGTGTGTGTGTGCGTGTGTGTGTGCGCGCGCGCGTGTGTATATTTGCTTTATATACAACGTTTGTCTTGCCTGCACGCTTTTTGCAGTGTGAGTTGGGAATGCGCACGCGCGCGCGCGCGTATATGTGTGTGTGTGTGTGTGTGTGTGTGTGTTGGGGGAGGGGAGAGAGAGAGAGAGAGAGAGAGAGCATCCAACACTGAGCTCTTTGATGCCTCCTTGTCCAGACGTCACTTGGAAGCTCTCTGGCGGCCGGAGAAGTGAGCTTCGGGCTGTTTCTGAGAAACAAGATCTCCTCGGCCACCACCAAGCCAAGTTTGGCCCTCTACTCCAGCCCTGACAATTTCAGGTCTGTTGGTCACAGCATTCCTCATTATAACATGCAGTCCACCCGCCAAGACGGCCTTGCACCCTCCCTACCCCTGACAAATAAGAACTTTCTTTCAGGATTTTCTTCAGATTTGCAATAGGCTAGAAAAAAAAAAAAGAAAAGAAAAAAAACAGAAACCGTCGACGTTTCGGTCATAGACCGTCTTCAGGACTAATGACATCAAATGAAAGACAAATAAATACGTATAGATAATGACGTATAAAAACATATACGTAAGTGGACGAATACGTGTTTAAAGGCGTGTGTGTGTGTGTATGGCAAATCATCAGAACATTCTCAAAGAAGGATCGTATTTGTGAAAAAGAAGATCAGCAGCCAAGAATATATATATATATATATATATATATATATATATATATATATATATATATATATATATTGTTATTAATCTTGCACTGATAATTTCAGGTCTGTTTGACGCAACATTCCGTAATATACTATGCAGTCCATCACCAAGATGGCCCTACTTTGATCCTGACTAATTTCGGCCAGCCGGACTTGTGACATGCAGTCTGAAACCACGTCCAAGGAGATAAAGAACCATAACAGAATCATAGGCACGAAACATGTGTCTCAGTTTGAGAAGACTAGAGGTATTTCCTTGTGTCTTTTTCAAAGGTTAAGCAGAATCATAGGCACGAAACATGTGTCTCAGTTTCAGAAGACAAGAGGTATTTCCTTGTGTCTTTTTCAAAGGTTAAGCCCCAGCATGCTGGGATATGTTTCCGACAATATGGCAGCTTCTAGTTCTACCATGGCGGCACTTGAGTGTGAGATTTGAACTTGAGTGTGATCTGAACTTCGCGTAACAAATAACGCGCGCAGGAAAGAACTGTTTGACGATGGTGTTGCAAACAGGATGTTGGTATGTGAAATGATCAATATACATTAGAGCGTTAGTTTATGTTGATATTGCTGTTGTGCTGTCCCTTCTTCTGTGCCACTTCAGTGGCATCGCATCCAAGCCGCTCGTTCCAGCCTCCTGTCCACAGCCACAGCCTGGTCCGTTCCGACCCAGCCCCAGCACGGGCCATCTACAGGGAGCGGTCAAGTCATGTCGTCATAGAGCAACCCACCACTGCGCTGCTGCCGAGTCACTTCGGTGGTGTTCAGTGGCGCCTGTCCTGATCTAACAAAGGCAGGACACCTTATTCAGCGCACGCCCCTCCACCCCAACCCCCTCACCCTCCCCGCTGACGACAGTAATCGCTTAGCTGCGGAGCCAGCATGAGCGAGCCCTCCCCCTCCGTTGGGTAAAACAGTGTCCGCTCAGCGACAGTCCTTATGTATTGGCCAATTTGGTGACCTCGACAGAACCAAACCAAGGGCATAGATGTGGAGAGGTGATCGAAACTGAAGTCACCATAACAACAGGGCATGAAGGGCCATAGAATATTAGACTTTTTTCCCCCAATGTTGATTAGTGAAGATGAGGATGATAAAGGTGATGCTACGTATTTCCATACAGGTCTGAGACTTCATGGCAGGACCGTACTCTACGCTTACTTTCATATGTCCTGGCGTCAACCAGACCCGAGAAATACAGACACCTGCGTTGGTCAGGAAATTTAAGCAACACTCCCAGTCCCAAAGATGCCTTCATTAAGTGGAATAATTAAACTCGACTGTGTGATGTCAAGTCTTTCCATTTGAGCCCATAGCAAACTCAGAAATCTCACAAATAAGTGGTTCTGATGGGAATCGAACCCACGACCTCCCAGTTAGGAGTCTGCGACGCGTGTTTACAGCTACCAAGAATGAACAAAAGTCTCATTTTTGATTCTTTCAGTTTGAAAACAAATTGCACTTGCTTTCCGTACCATCGGCTGGACTGCATGTAAAAGGGCCGCGACTTGCCGACTGCAGGTGTCGATAAGAAAAATAAAAATGTTTTGCTTGATTGTCTCCCTTTAAATGCTTGTGTGTCAACCCCTGCACTGACATTCTGGGGTTTGTAGAATAGCCTGCCCCTTACTCTAAAAACAAACTCTGCCTTCTAAATATACTGAACTGGAGTCAAATCGGTCAGTGTTACTCTTCCTGTGTGTGTAGATTGTGCGCACTATGGATGTCTGATATTGTAATGACCAGTTGGTTGGATATGATCACGCCTAACAGAATGGAGTAGAACAGTTGTTCGTAATCATGCATCAGGGTAATAAATCAAACAGTTAAACATGATGCACCTGCTTGAAGTGTATTACGTCAAAAGAAACAAACTGCAGCGTTACCGAAACACGACGAAAAAGCAGAAAGAGCACACAAAAAACAAAGTGTGAAGTAACGCACTTTAACGAACGACACAAAACAAGACAAGAAATTTTCGGCAACAAGCCTTCCTCGGCGACAAAACAATGAAAACAATACAGACATTAACATGCACAATACTCCCCTTGTGAAGCCAAAGTGGTGAATGAAGTTGAAAGAGGGGCAGTGGGAGAGAGGGGGTGAGTAGTAGTGTTCGAGGAAGAGCACGAGGAAAGAGGGTAGAGTGAAGCGAGGAGGAGGAAAAAGAGAGAGAGAGAGAGAGAGAGAGAGAGAAGGAGGGGAAAGAGAGAGAGGGAGAGAGAGAGAGAGAGAGAGAGAATGAAAGTAGAGGAAAGAGAGAGGACAGAGAGAGAGAAGAGGACAGGGAGGGGAAGGAGAGTGGAGGGGGGGGGGGGGGGGGGGGGGGGTGTGTGTGTGTGTAGTGGGTGTGTTGCATATGAAAGAAATGAACAAGAGAGAACACAATAAATGAAATACATATGCACCAAAAAGCATCGTAAATGACAAGGGGGGGGGGGGGAGAGAAGGGGGTCAGCCGCCTAAAGCACCCGACCCAAGTCTGACCCTAGGGTAGGTTGCCCTACCCAAGCACCAAGGGGTGAGAGGGAAAACGGGAGAAACCCGAGAACCCCCCCCCCCCCCCCCCCCCCCCCCCCCCCCTAGCCAGACGCAGCTAGGAGCTGCATGGCTCCCCCCCCCCCCCCCCCCCCCCCCACACACACACATGAAAAAAAACTCTTGCGCGTAAGCACAACCACACACACACACACACACACACACACACACACACACACACACACACACACACACACACACACACACACACAAACCCACACACACACACATACACACGCCAATACGCACACACAACCACACCACAAGCACACTCGTACCTATAATTTAAAAAAAAAAAAAAAAAACCAGGGGAGGGGGGGGGGGTGTACAATGATGAGTAAATGTACAAACAAGGCTTACATTAAAACATTTGGGTAAAGAATAGGGAGTAGGTGGTGCTATGGTGGCGCAACAGAAAAAGGCAAAAATAAGAGCATTAACGCAAAAGATAGATATGAGGTCATGATGAGAGGCGCTAACAACACTCCCAATGACCAAAAAAAAAAAAAAAAAAAAAAAAACGGAGTTGGGGGGGGGGGGGGGGGGGGAGTTTTGGTCATTGGGAGTGTGTTTAGCGCCTCTCATCATGACCTCATATCTATCTTTTGCGTTAATGCTCTTATTTTTGCCTTTTTCTGTTGCGCCACCATAGCACCACCTACCTCCCTATTCTTTACCCAAATGTTTTAATGTATGCCTTGTTTGTACATTTACTCTCCATTGTAACCCCCCCCCCCCCCCCAGGGTTTGTTTGTTTTTGTTTGTTTTTTTAAATTATAGGTACGAGTGTGCTTGTGTGGTTGTGTGTGTGCGTATTGGCGTGTGTGTGTGTGTGTGTGTGGTTTGTGTGTGTGGGGCGTGTGTGTGTGTGTGTGTGTGTGTGTGTGTGTGCTTGCGCGCAAGAAGTTTTTTTTTTTTCAAGGGGGGGGGGGGGGGGGGGGGGGGGGGGCGAGCCATGCAGCTCCTAGCTGCGTCTGGCTGGGGGGGGGGGGGGGGGGGGGGGTTCTCGGGGTTCTCCCGTTTTCCCTCTCACCCCTTGGTGCTTGGGTAGGGCAACCTACCCTAGGGTCAGACTTGGGTCGGGTGCTTTAGGCGGCTGACCCCCTTCTCTCCCCCCCCATCCCCTTGTCATTTACGATGCTTTTTGGTGCATATTGTATTTCATTTATTGTGTTCTCTCTTGTTCATTTCTTTCATATGCAACACACCCACTACACACAATCACACACCCCTCCCCCCCCTCTCACTCTCCTTTCCCTCCCTGTCCTCTTCTCTCTCTCTCTCTCTCACTCTTCCTCTACTTTCATTCTCTCTCTCTCTCTCTCTCTCTCTCTCTCTCTCTCTCTCTCTCTTTTCCCTCTTCTCTCTCTCTTCTCTCTCTCTCTCTCTCTCTCTCTCTCTCTCTCTCTCTTCCTCCTCCTCGCTTCACTCTACCCTCTTTCCTCGTGCTCTCTCCTCGAACACTACTCACCCTCTCTCCCACTGCCCCTCTTTCAACTTCATTCACCACTTTGGCTTCACAAGGGGAGTATTGTGCATGTTAATGTCTGTATTGTTTTCATGTTTTTTGTCGCCGAGGAAGGCTTATTGCCGAAAATTTCTTGTCTTGTTTTGTGTCGTTCGTTAAAGTGCGTTACTTCACACTTTGTTTTGTGTGCTCTTTCTGCTTTTTCGTCGTTTATTACGTCAGTTAAACGTTGTGCTATCGAAGTGTATCACGTCAAACAGTTTTATGTAATAAGACCAAATGTATCATATAGGGCTGCACTGACTAGGGACAGCCTCGTGCCAAACTATTGCCGAACTTTTGAAATGGTGGAATTACCGAAATTTAACAGTTCAAATGTTGATGGGGTTTTTTTGCATGCCTTGTTTTATGATCTGGTGCTTTCGACACTGGATCAAGTGGGCCTTGACTCAGAACAAGTTTACACGTCGTGGTAGAAAATAAAGAAAAGAAAGTGAAATGTTATGCCAAACGGGCACCTCGTTTCACATCACTGTGAGTTCACACTTCCAGTCCACTTGAGTGGCAATGCGATGCTACCACTTTCTGTTGCATTTTTCAAACCTAGCCACAGCAGGATGGAAAAGGATTGCTGTTCACTCTGTTCTGACTTGGGAACGGAGGCGCAATCTTCTCGGAGGAAGCATATTGCCTCTTAGGGAATGATCACTAAAAAGATGGGTAGAGATGGTCTTATGGCACCTGAATGTGCCTTCATCAGGTTCATCGTTCCCTCCACGAGAAAAAAAATTATCGTCCACACCGAAGTATGCCCCGCACCACGACACCGGTGGACCATGCTCTCGACCCTCACCCATGCGTTCTGGTCGTCTCTTATCAGATTCACCCCAGTATTACTCTCTGATGGTTTCTGTTCAGATTGATCATTATCACTGAAGAACTAGATGCATTCCAGGTGTTTCACAGACCGGAGCAGTCTTTCCCGACACCATCCGCCAACTAAACTTTGTGTTCTCTTTCCTCATCACTGTTTTTTTCTTTCATAGTTCATTGGAAACCCATCGAATAATTTAACGCACAGCGTGAGATTTGAGGCTACACTTTTCCACTGACCCAGTCTGACGAAACCGTGTCAGAATTTTGGAAACAACCTTTTCAGATAGAATATCTCAAGCACTCTTGCAATATTTCTTATCACGAAGAACAAGTGTTTACTAACAAAATAAATAAATAAATAAATAAAATAAACTGGTTAGCTGTAATAGCATTAGAGAGAGAGAAAGAGACAGACAGACAGACAGACAGCGAGAGAGACAGAGACAGAATGGCAGGCTGTGGTGCAGATGACTGAATGTAATGTTCAGGTAGGAGAGAGTTTAGCGTTGGACATGTGATCTTTGTATTTGGGGAAGCTCGTTTCGTGCTCTTAATTTTGAGCGACTTTATTGTTGAAGAGTTTATCAATATTCATCACAATGTGAATACATACACACACGCACGCGCGCGCACGCATGTATATGCACACACACACACACACACACACACACACACACACACACACACACACACACACACACACACATTTTTCAATTTTACTCTCATGATTTGAACACTCTCGCGTGCGCGCGCGCGTACACACACACACACACACACACACACACACACACACACACACACACACACATACACACACACGCGCGCGCGCGCGCGCGCGCCTAGGCTACGTGCACAGAGATGGAACGCATTCGGTCGTTAATAATGATCTCTGATCTCCTGTCAAAAGATGTTTATTAATATCTACTGATACGGCAACTCTTTTTGTCTAATGGATGGAGGTGGAATGTTAAGATGATCACAAAACTGATGTTGTTGTTGTTAAGATGGTGAATTGCACATGTTTATGAGGTAAACTCATTAAGTTCAGATTGCTGTTGTTAACACGGTGAATTACTCATGTTTATGAGGTAAACTCATTAAGTTCAGATGAGTAATCGATAATGTGAATGGGATGTGTCATATCGGTTTTGTATGGGTTGTCATTCATTCATTCATTCATTCATTTAGTCATTATCTTTTTCCCTTTGTGTTATGTTTATACAGCCCAAGGAAGGTACAGAAATATGATAAGCTGCTTATCAGAAATCACTCGATGCAACTAGAAATACGAGTTCAAATCTGTTAACGTCACAGCTTCGGAATGTCACATGTTCGTCAGGAAAGACATGAAAAGTTACAACTCTCTCTCTCTCTCTCTCTCTCTCTCTCTCTCTCTCTCTCTCTCTTACACACACACACACACACACACACACACACACACACACACGCACGCACGCACGCACGCACGCACGCACGCACGCACGCACGCGCGCGCGCACACACACACACACACACACACACACACACACAATCACACACTCACTCACACACACACACACACACACACACACACACTCACACACACACACACACACACACACACAGTAGTGCGCGTGCAGGCTAGAGTGAAAGAAAGATGGTGGATGGTGGGGAGCGGAGGGAAGGATTTATTAATTACGTCAGTGAAGACCTGAATACGGTAAGACAGGAAGGAAGACAATGAAACAAACGCATTGGGGAAAACATCACAATTACCACGACCACCTTCATTATTACTGCCATTACCACAGTAGTGGAATTCACTTCCTGCTTATTATCCAGTGTCTGTTAGCTAACTAAATAAACTGACCAACTAGCAGGCAAAAACCGAAATGCTACGGTTACTTTCTTTTATGGAGCATTTTATACATGAAAAACCAAAAATAAAGAGTGTAGACTGGGGGGGGGGGGGGGGGGGGGGGGGGGGGGGGGGGGGGGGGGGGGGGGGGGGGGGGGAGGGGGGGGGAGGGGGGAAGCTTGTTAACAGGTCAACAGATACGTGTTACACACTTCTTCAGTCAAATTCGGGCATGTGGTCTCAGAAAATTGGCAAGATGGGCAAATGGCGAGGAGCACTATCTTATTCAAGTAATGAGTTCCATTAGCTATTAACTACTTGCTACAAACATGCCACTGTTCAGTCACACGAAAATGAAACCTTTAACCAGAACCAGTTAGTCACCAGAATTGTCTGTGGTTTTTAACTTACAGACCTGTTTGCTGGTTTTATGAATAAACCAGCAGGCTAACAACACCCACATTATCATTTTTGCTTTAACGCACAGGCCACTTTTGCCGATTTCCCTGAACGTTGAAAAATGAACTCTCACATTCAGCAGGTGAAGACAGGCGTTTTTTCCTTACCTATTGCAAAAACAGTTGGAAAAACTTGACGATTCGCGTAGCTCGATATATACATATATTAGTATTCCTAGATAAAACAGAGATCAAAAAAGAACTTTGAATAATCTAGCATCTAATTCAGTTCGTAGTTTCTAATTCAGCTTCTTTCCATTTGAAATCCCATGTGATGAACCATTCACTATGATATTTTTATTGAGTGTTAGCATTTACATGATGCAACGCATGAATACTTCACAGTAGACTTCTTGAAAACGTAATTCAGAGACGTCCCACCAAGCGTGACTTTTCAGTTCTTGAAACACAGGTACATTTTCATCTGACTTGAGAGATTAAACAGAAGGAAGTTTTTAAAGTAATCTTAAGGTTGTTGTTTTTTTTAAAGCAAAATATTTGATTGAGAGGTGTGTGTGTGTGTGTGTGTGTGTGTGTGTGTGTGTGTGTGTGTGTGTGTGTGTGTGTGTGCAAACATCTATACAGAGTTAATATCGACGTTGTGACAGCCCTGATAAGGCTGTGTACGATCAGCTGCTCTTTAAGCAGCACGAGCTGCACTGACCAAATGTTTGTTCTTTAAGGGATAGAGCTCGAAAGGGAACTTTCTTCTGTGTGCGTTCGGTCACTATGTTTCCCCCATGCACAATAACGGCAACATCTATCGCCTCATAGGAAGAAGACCTGTGGGACTGTTTCACTCATTGCTGTTTTGTTTTGACCTCGTTATTTTATCCAGTTAGCTGGGTGCATGCTTGTTTGGAGTTAATCTACCTGTCTTCGTTTGCTTTATGTGGTATTTCCCTATCCCGTCAAGACTGCTGATATCACGAAGTTTTACCCCATTTGTTCCAGACTTTTTTTTTTCAGAAAATGCACAGAGATGTTTATTACTTGTGAAGAAAGGAATAGTGCATTCCACAATGAAATATTTGTGTTCGTCCTTAAGTTTAACACCTTCCACGTCGTGTTAACAGACAGTAAATGGTGTGTGTGTGTGTGTGTGTGTGTGTGTGTGTGTGTGTGTGTGTGTGTGTGTGTGTACGTGCGCGTGCGTGTGTGCGTGCGCGCGCGCGCGTGTGTGTGTATATGTGTACGTGTACGTGCGCGCGCGTGCATGCGTGTGTTTGCACAGAGTGTTGTGAGGCCTTATCCAGTGAGAAGAGGACGGGGATCCGGCAGGCCATCTGGAACAAGATCTCCGCCGCCAACTCCTACGCCCGTGCCACCACCACCCAGTGGCCCAGACCCTCTTTCTCCTTCACCCAGTCCTGAGAGCTTCTAGCCGCGGTCGTCTGCTGTCTGTTATCACCAAGCCTTCTCTGGAACCGGTCCACGTTCACTGCTGGGTGCCGAGTGCACGAAACCTTGTTACAGAGAGCTGATTCATCATGCCATTGTCCCACACCTGCGGGGTCCATAGGCTCTTGGATACTGTTGAATTCTTCGATTTACAGTTAAAGTTATTTCTTTGTTCACATGTGCGGTGTTAACAGACCTCAGGACTGCGTTGAATGCGTCATTTTGGAGTTCAGCCATTTCCTTGTTAATACGCGCGGGATCCACATACTTGTATCTTTCGTAGAACGTCTCGTTTTGGAGTTTGATTCATGTTCTTGTCTAGAAGTCTGGAGTCTGCATACTCTTGGATCCCGTTGCATGGATTAGTCTCCAAGTGGAAGAGACGACAGTTGTTTGTTTGTTTGTTTTTTTGTCACATTTTAAACAGAAACACTCTTACAAACAAACTGCTGTCCCATCATGCTTGTTTACAAATTATTTCCGTTGGTGTTTTCTGATTTAGACAGACACACTCACAAACATTCTGTAGTGTAACCATCTACCTTTCAATTAATTCCATTCGTTTTAACCTGTCATTAGGAGTAAATGATTCAAATCCAAAACGCAATAAACGAAGTTGTTGGTGCAACAAAAAGATGGACATGAACACGAATCCACAAGGAAAGAAAACAAAAATCAAAAACGCATTCAACGACGCATGGTCAAACAAGCAAACAAGCTAATGTAAATGACAAGATGTGAACAAAGAAAATGTACAAACGAGCAAATGAATGGAAATCAGCCGTTGCTATTGTGAAACGATAACGTAACGTACTTATTACATGTTTGCCAACAGGAGTTAGATATATGAGTCATCAAGCAACGAAATCTGGATGAGACATATCAAACATATGCTGGGTATCTTTCTATTTTCCTTGTTGATTTGAAAATAGGCTAATGTGAATGAAGAGCGTTTAGCTTCATATGCTTACTTTAATTAACAATTCTTTTTTTTTTTCAAAGGGGAGTCGAGTGGGGTGAGGTGGGGGTGGGGGTGGGGGGTATGCACGATTAGATCACGTGGTCTGACATTGAACGAATCCAAAGAGAACGGTGTTATCATAATCATTGCAGTTGTACTTAAAAATTTTACAAGCGCAGTGTGTGTGAATTTATTTTGATCATTATTTGGATGAAAAAAAATATTTGAGCCCGCCCACTCCTCTCTCTCGCTGCGTGCGTGCATGCATACGTGCGTGCGCGCGCGTGTGTGTGTGTGTATGTGTGTGTGAGTGCGCGCGCGCGTGTGTGTATTTCTGTGTGTGTGTGTGTGTGTGTGTGTGACAATTAGGAGAGAGAGAGAGAGAGAGAGGGGGGGGGGGGGGCGATGTGAGAGAGAAGGGACTGGAGGCTTTGGAATTGGGGTACTAGACAGAGAGCGACAGAGAGAGAGAGAGTACTAGACAGACAGACAGAGAGAAAGCGAGAGAGAGAGAGAGAATACTAGACACAGAGAGAAAGAGAGTGGGGGGGGGGGGGGGGGGGGGGTCTAGACAGAGAGAGAGAGAGAGAGAATTTTCTTGATAATTAATTATTCAGATGTTGATTTGTTGCCTTTTTTCAAATCATTGAACTTTGTAAATGAGAACTATACGGACAATTATCAGCGTGTCGTTTCATTGTCAGAGGTTAATGTGACAATAAACCGGTTTCCATCAGACAGTGTGTGTGTGTGTGTGTGTGTGTGTGTGTGTGTGTGTGCGCGCGCGCGCGCGCGCGCGTGTTTGCGTGCGTGAATGCATGCGTGACTGTGTGAATGTGCTTGCATACGTGCAGGCGTGAGTGGATGTGTGTGTATGTGTCTGAAAGAGATGTACTTTGGGGGTGGGTGGAAAAATAGCTCCAGTTACAATGAGACTGGTTGCATTCGTTTCCAATCAGTTTTCATTTTTCAACCCTCTCTCTCTCTCTGTCTCTCTCTCTGAAGCCAGCCAGCTCCTTTTCTTTCTTTCAGCCAGTCAAATCAAGCAAGCTCGAGTTTTACCCAACCGGTTTTTCAAACGGTGAAAATCGTGTTCTAAACCTCCCAATCGGAGAGAAGTTAACAGAATTGGACGAATGATAGGCCTTTACCCCGACGTCATAGTATTCATAAACAGAAACGAAGTTTAAACAATTTAAGAATCTCAATCAGCTTCTCCGTGTAAAAATCCGTTGCATCTTCAGTACGAACAACATACATGGTGTATCTTGATGAGCTACAAGACAACGGTGAGATCTTTCCGAATCACGTTCAACCATTATTGTAATACCAGGGATTGAAAATAGTAACATCTTCTGATTGGTAGAAGGAACCCCCGGTATTGGCCGGGTAGATAAGGGACGTCAGAGGTCAGGGACAGCGGGCAGGAGGCAAGAGTTTACCGCACGTGCAGAGCGCGCGTCTTGAGACAGCTTTCCTCAAAGAACAAGTGGCACGTGAGCACTTTTCACCGCCATGCTCAGACACTGGAACTTCTCACGCTAAATTCAAATGGAAAATATTCAAAAGACTTTCATATCGAATCAAGATGTGCGAGCGTGTGTGTGTGTGTGTGTGTGTGTGTGTGTGTGTGTGCTTGGCTACCAAATTTCGTGTCCTATAGTTATTGCTTATGTCCTACTGATTGAACGAGTAGATATTTTTTAAAGCAAGAAGTAAGTAGTGAGTGCGAAACTATATTTAAAAACAACAACAACAACAGCAGCCAGCAACCAACCAACCAAACAAACAAAAAACAACAACAACAACAACAACAGCAACAAAACGAATGAATGATAATGATGCGAATGATAAACATAGCTGTCTAATTTTGTAAAAGTCTGCTCAACAAGACTGGAGACAGTTCATCTAATTTTTGGCTTTCTTTTCCAAATGACATTGGACAATCATGGGTCAGATTAAAAAAAAAATAATAATAATAACTTACAATTTTTAACTCAGAACTAATCGAGTTTTTGAAACATAGGACTATAATGAAAAATTATTTCTCCGAAACTGGATACCCGCTGTTCGATGAATCTGTATAAGCACATCAAATATTTGACGATTAGCAGTTCTTATGATTGTGGGTGAATCGTAGTAGGTTTAACAATGAAGAGATCTGCTCAATCTTATGAACGGTTTTCAGTTATGACTTCATCTCTCCAGCAATGGGTCTCGTAAACTGGTATCTGGGTGAGAACTGTTCTTAGAGTGCTGAAAGTAAACAATGCAAGTCTGCAAGAATAGGTCCTATCTTGCACTATGAATGACCTACTACGTCTACAGTTTGGGTATGGTTCATTAATTATATCAAGGCGGCTTTCATGTTGATGGTGTTAGAAAAGAAAAAAACTTTCAGTATGGCTTAACTACATTTCCTTCTCCTAACCCAACCTTTACCGTCTCTCAGCACACATATCCCATCCTCAAAATTCGTCTTCACATGCCATTCAAGTTTTCGACGAGGGCTTGCTTTCACTACGAAGCAAGGCATTCGCAAGGATCATACTGCATAAAGGACAATACAACACACAGTGCAGACCTCAGCAGCCGTCAATGACTTTCCCAAGGCACGTGCCCAAACCATCCCCTGCACCCATACTGGCGGAGTCCAGGAAACATTTGCGGACACCGTCTCCTCCCCGTGAAGTGATCAGCAAGAAGATGGAAGCTCGGAAACCCCACACGGCGTTCTGAGAGCATTCTCGTGTTCTCCAACGCGGGCGGAGCAGCGATGTACCCGCAACACGCCCACTACCTGGCCCGCAACACCCAGGTCCACGCTTTCGTCGGCGTCGTCGGTCTTCTTTGTTGTCTGCTGCTGGTGCTTTTCGGATGCACGATCTTCCGGATCTGCAAAAAGAACAGATCGCCGAGATCGACCCCACGACACGGTGGAAGAAGTCGTCGCAGTCGAGAAACGCCGACTCCCGACGGACAAGGCAGCAGGAATGAGCAGGAGGACCCGGGACGGGAGCCCAGGAGGGAGCACAGCGCCATCTCCGCCGACGGCGAGGAGGGGAGCTTCAAGCACCTGACGTCCAACTCAGCAACGGTCACGCCGACCCGTTACTGCATCCTCCCCCAACATGGCGACACGAATACCAACACTAACAGGTGTAATACGGTCACCGAAACGAGTTTCACTGACACGGCCAGGGGAACGAACGGTACAGCTGGCGTTAATGAACCGAGTGAAGCTGACAGTGCCGGTTTGGGAACCAGTGACACTAAAGCCGCGGACAATACGGCAGACGTAGATAGGAGAACCAACACAAATGACGTGGAGGAGGTCACGGCTTCCAAAACTATAGATGGGGGAGATTCTACAGACAACCGTGATGACCTCACGAGCAGCGGCAACCACCAGAACAGCCGAACAGATTCACAGCTCTCTGAGAAAAGTCTCTCCGGGACCAAAACTAAAGATTTGTCTCCCGAGACTGACGCGGCCAGTGACGTGTCCGAGTACCTGGCCACTTTAGTGCTGGAGGTCAGCACGGAGCAGAGTGACGTCACAGAGGGAGAGAGGACACAGGGCAACTCGTCACGGACAACGGACGATAGCGTTCAGTCCGTCGAGTCTTTCAGTCGCCTCCAAGACGTGAAGGTAAATGTTATGGGCTTAAACCCTCTGCCTCTCCATCCTGTCCCGCCTCCTCACCCATCCCCCATCCCTTCCATCCCCCCCCCCCCCTCCCCGCCCCCCCGACATCTATTTATTTTGTTTAACAAAGATCAGTAAATAGTAATAAAAAATGGTCTGGATTGCTGTAAAAAAAAATGAAATGTCGCCTCAGCCATAACATGAAGTCTGTGTTTGGCTAGCCCATAAAACTGACTGATAGATTTGATGCTAAAAGAAAGCATTAAAATGAAAGGAAAAGGGAAAAAAAAAAAGTCATGTCTAACATTCTTGAGCGTAGCTTGGAGAAGTGGAAGACAGGAGAAGTAGGGGAGGAGTTTGGAATCTTGCCGATTGTATTGTTCGTCATTTGCCTTCAGTGTGGCAATCTTGTTTTGTTTCCGACTCAATCTGAAATCCAAACTAGGATCGAAGTGGTAATGGAAGATAATGTTAGGCTCTGGGGACCATCATGGAATCAGTTAGGCAGTGTTCCTTTCAAGCAGCATATTTGTCAGATATTTGAATCGGTTTAATTAATTTTGACTTCTCTCACGTTGCCTTGTAAGATTTTAAGAAGACTAAATCTGATTAAACATTGGCAGAAATAAAAGTAATAGAAATGTCTATCTGTAAATAAATATCTACCTATTACGATGCGGTGTATATTCAGGATTCACAGTGTATCAAATTCTAATCCTTTTCACGTTGTATTGACGTGTTTATTTTCATTGTTTGATTTCTGTTGCAGCTTTATGCATCTTTAAAAAAGATACAGATATTATATTTGCTTTTTTTTGTTGTTATATTTATTACTTTTGTTTCTATTGAGCTTTGTTTTCTGTACTTTGCGTGTGTGAGAGAGTGAATGAGTGTATGTGTGTGTATGCGCGCGCGCGCACGTGCGTGTGTGTGTGTGTGTGTGTGTGTGTGTGTGTGTGTGTGTGTGTGTGTGATGGTGCCAGCGTGTTTCATTAGAGAGTCCACAGAAATGAATGTGCAAGCGTTGGTGTGCGTGTGTGTGTGTGTGTGTGTGTGTTGGGGAAAAGAAAAGAAAAAAAAGAAGGGATTTACTGACAGTGTGACCCATATGGCCAGTGGGTCTTTTCTCAACGTCGCCGTGCCTTATTTCAGAGTCGGCCAAAACACGCACAAAAAAAAAAAGAAAAAAAAAGTAAAAAGAAAGAAACACCCGAAAGTGCCAGTGGGACTCGGAAGTACTGTCCTCAACTGCCGAACCGACCACCCGTGGACATTACTGTATAGCAATATATTTGCATGGTCACTAGCAAATTGACGGATAAGAATTAAACTGTCAGGTAATTGTTCTGGGTCTACGTAGCATTATAATTCATTTCTTTTTTTATTAGGTAGAGCAGACATACGAATGAACTGAAATTTCAGCTAGTTCTGTCATGATAATTTTGATTTTTTCTTGTTGATTTCAGGCTCAGGCCGAATTTTCCCCCTATCACATCGCCTGGAGCACTCCGTTGTACCCCCAACACTCCTATGTGCGGCCACGCCAGACCCACAAAGTGCCCGCCGCCAAACGGCTGAACATGGATGCTGCCTTCAGAAAGCCTTTTGACTGTCTGCCTGAGAACAGGACCACGTCCACCAACGTCGGCAGTTTGGTGCAGACAGCAGACGACGGTGACAGCCATGCTCCCGAAGAATCGGGGACTATGGAGACTTCAGAGCCTCCTGACTGGGGGATGTTTAAGCCTCTGGATGCTTGGTGCAGACCAGCATCTGCGGAATATCGCACACCACGGCCTGTGCTCCACAGGGGGAAATACGGCAGCTTGGGAAATTTACAGGATGTCGACGAAGATGCTGCAAACAGAGAGCAGCTGCCGCTGCTTCCCTACTCTGTGGCCGAGTATCGGAAGAGCTTGAAGAACCTCTCCGGTACGAGGAGCAATACCCCTAGTCCTGGGGAGACAATGTCTTCAAAGCAGGTACATCCTGCCGCCGGGCTCCCCTGTGTCCTCCCGTTCTTCCAGTTCCCATCCTGCATCGTTTCTCAGCGGCGAGCTCAGACCACGCAGACTGGCTGCTGACGTGTCCTCCGTAGGCAGTGGCCCGAACGATGAAGACACCCTCCAGAACTTCCAGTCTTCCAGCGTCAGTGGCGCCGTAGACAACACCCTCTCCGGTCTGGCCGACATCACCAACAGCAGCGTCGGAGAATGGAATTCCTCGGTCGTGTCGATGTCATGGAACGACGGGGACAATCAGAGTCGGAGCTGCCATGCTGCGCTGAAACGACAATGGCGATGGTGAAGCCCTGTCTGTCCAAGAGATGTCGTGGTCACGTGGTCAGCCCACGCCCCCTTCCTCCATGCCATCTTTCACCACGTCCCCGTCCTGCCTGCTGTCGTCTGAGGCAGATCACCTGTCCTCTATGGCCACCTCGTCCTCAGAGCGACTGGCAGACAGCTGTTTTTCCTCGGTCGCCTCACCAGAGCAGCTGTGCGACACCTCAGAATACAGCTGACAACGACGAACGCCAGTCTTTGTTGCAAGGGCTGAGAACGTTCAGCAGAGATCAAAGTCGCCCGACTCGTACACGTTGGAACCTCTGGGCAGCTTCAAGGTTCCCTACCCCGTGCCTGCAGCCCCTTCGTTGAGGGGGAAAGGTGAAACCAAACCGGGCCTTCATAGATCCAGGTCCTCCACACTCAAGCCTTTAGCCCACGAGACGCTGTTGAAACCAGGTCAGACGCAGCTGCGAAGGTCCAAGACGTCGGAGTCGCTCAGCTCGTCGCTTCACAACCTGCAGCATCCGGTGAGTCTGGGTTCCTGGGGTGACGTTAGCACGGCGGGGTCGGCCACCAGCCGTCTGTCCCTGCAAGACCCGTCACTGACCTGGGACAACGAGTTCACGGCGTCGGGCCGTGATCACGACGACTCTCTGACCTGGGAGGACGATCCGTATCTCAGCTGAGGACCTCATGTCGTCTTCCATGGTTTCTGTGTGTGCCGGGACAATTTGTTGACGAACTTCCTTCAGCCTTGCCACTTCCCCCCCAACTTGTTAAACGGACAGTATTGTTTATTTTCTGTACGTACTTGTTTTTCTGTCGGTCTGTTTCTTTGACAGCGGCGCCAGTTTACATTGTTGATTTTTAAAGTTCTTAAGTAATTCCCTTATCATTTGACTTGATGCAGAGTTTTCTACACAAGTTGCATGCATGCGCATACACGCACATAGCCACAAACCGCTGTCTCTTGTGCGTCTTGAGTTTTGAGTCTTGTCTGGCTGTCTCTTTCTGTCTCCATCCCTTCCACTTCCGCTTCTCTCTCTCTCTCTCTCTCTCTCTCTCTCTCTCTCTCTGTTGAAAGTTGACAATAAAAAGTAACCATCACTACATGCCTTTGTAGTGCTGGTGTCGGTTTTGGTAGAAGTGATCAATTGACTGTTGTTGTGTTAAAGCATTATGCCAGTTTCCATTCGGACAGTTCTGTTAGTATACATACAAACGAGGTTGGTGTGTTTGCATTTTTGCGCTCGGTTGATTTTGTTGAGGACGGACATGCTCGTACCGCGTAATGAAACTGATGCTGATTAGGATGGACTAATTCACAACACTGAATTATACTGATACTGGTCAGGGCGGACAACTTCACATCGCTTAGTTATACTGGTTTGGGTCAGGACGGACATGCTCATGCCGCTTAGTTACACTGATTTTGGTCAGGACGGACATGCTCATACTGCTTAGTTATACTGATTTTGGTCAGGACGGACATGCTCACTCTGCTTAGTTATACTGATTTTGGTCAGGACGGACATGCTCACACCGCTTAGTTATACTGATTTTGGTCAGGACGGACATGCTCATACCGCTTAAATGTACTGATTTGGGTCAGGACAGACTTGTTCACTCCGCTTAGTTACACTGATTTGGGTCAGGACAGACATGTTCACTCCGCTTAGTTATACTGATTTGGGTCAGGACAGACATGCTCACTCCGCTTAGTTATACTGATTTGGTTAGGACGGGACATGCTCATACCGCTTAGTTATTCTGATCTTATTCAGGACGGACATTCTCGTTCTGCTTAGTTATACTGATATGGGTTAGGACGGATAAGCTCATAGGTCTGACATGGTCTCAGCACATGAGTTACACTGGTATTGATCAGGTGCAGCTTGCTCATACCACGTGGCTAATGCTAAAATTGATTAGCACTGAAACACTGGCACCATATGGTTTATATGATATTGATTAAGACTGACATGTTATTTGCACCACGTGGTTTACACTGAACAGTCGAACTATTCATGAAATTCATACAGGAATGAAACGAATTCTTACCAGAGCTGACGAAAACTCACGCTAGAATTTATTACCTACTTACAAGAATTTATTCAACTGGTAGCCAGAAATTTATAAAATTAAAACTGAAATTTATTCAATTCAAGCCACGTGCATGTAGGCCACACACACACACACACACACACACACACACACACACACACACACACACACACACACACACACACACACACGCGCGCGCGCGCACACGCACACACATTCACATTCTCTCTCTCTCTCTCTCTCTCTCTCTCTCTCTCTCTCTCTCTCTCTCTCTCTCTCTCTCTCTCTCTCTCTCTCTCACACACACACACACACACACACACACACACACACACACACACACACACACACACACACACACACACACACATTCACGCGCGAGCGCGCTTTCCTGCACGCACAGGCAAAAAGGTGCGCGCGCGCACACACACACACACACACACACACACACACACACACACACACACACACACACACACACACACACACATACGCACACACACGCGCTCAAACATCCCCCCCCCCCCCCCCCCCCCGCATCCCCCCCCCCCCCACACACACACACACACAAAGCCCAACCACCCACCCCCTCTCCTGTCCCAAACATGAAAACACTTGTTAGATATAGCATCTTAATCCGTTAACATTTGAAATGAAGATGGTCGTGTTACCCGAGAATGTTGACGGAAGAGAAGGGGCACGAGGTTACGGTTCATGGCTGGTTTTTTTTTTGACCGGGGTTTGTAAGAGCTTGGGTAACAGTTTCAATCTCCTTTCACTACCGTTGTTTCATGTATAAATCTGTAATTGTAGATGTGCATATGTATCCTATAACCCCTCTGATGAAGCTGTGAACGTCGTTTCATCTTAACATCATCATCATCATCAGCCATCTTCATCCGTCATCTTTATCGTCATCATCGATCACCAGACATCAATTACGGTTATGTTCCTTTTTCTTTTCTTTGCTTTTTCGTTTTTGTTTTGTTTTGTTTGTTTGTAATTAATCACAGCACTGCTTTACATTGAACCTGATTGTTCTTGTTTTAATACACTTCATAATGTATCGTTTTTATTGCACACCACTCGTCAGTTCTGTGTGCGCAACAAAGAGCGAAAAATGTTCAAGGATAACACTTGTTAACTGGATGAAAACAGCAGTGATGGCAATAATTTTGATTATGTTAATAAAAAAAAACAGAAAAAAAACCCTGAAACTATGACCCCCTGTGTCATGTAAAGAAAGTGTGAAGGCATTCCCAGAAATCCTTTCTCGATAGTGACGCAGCAGGCCCTGATTACTGAGTGTATCAGGGTCACACAGAGAGACACTCTCCAAGACGGTCAGATTGGATACAGTGGTATACATTATTCAGTTCGACATCCTGGCACTTAACCTACTACTTTCTCATGCAACAGTAAAACCTTAGTGCAACCGATCATATGTAGTGCACATATACAACACGCATGCGCACGCACACGCTCCGCCGCCCCCCCCCCCCTCCCCCCCCACACACACACACACACACACACACACACACACACACACACACACACACACACACACACGCACGCATGCACACACACGCGCGGACACACACACGCACAAACACACATGTGCGTGCGTGCGCGCGTGCGGCTACACACACATGCTCGCACGTGCACGCACGCATGCACACGCTCTCTCTCTCTCTCTCTCTCTCTCTCTACTTCTTCCTCTCTCTCCCTCTCTTTCCTCCACTGGCGCACACACGCGCACACACATATACACGCGCAAGCGCAAGCACGCGCGCGCACACACACACACACACAGATTGACTGATTGATTGATTGATTGATCTTTAATACGCAAGAATGAAGGTTTTAGGCCAAGGCCTAGTCTTACAATCTGTCCTTATCGTGCAAAGCCAGTACCGGAGTGATCAGCGCTTGGTAACAGCTCTGAGAGGTTCTTCGCCAGCCTCTGCGTTGACGTGGCGATTGACGTTATTAATTTGTCTCATGTTCCGGTGTCGTATAATATCTGGGAACTGTGATATCTGGGAACGCGTTCCCAGTTTTATATCGCGATATCTGGGAACGCGCGTTCCCAGATTTCCTGAACTTCCAATCGTGAAATCTAGGAACGCGTTCCCAGATATCACGGTAAATCTGGGAACGCGTGCGAAAAAAAAAAAAAATGACAAGAAGGTCAAAGATCTCATTTGCACCTAAATAAATAAAGTTTCCTACCTTATCTCGAAAAATCCAGTCTTTTTCGTCGTCTTTCTGCCCTTCTGAGCTCTGAAAGACCACGTTCCGAGATATCACGGCCTTCCCAGATATCACAGTACATTCTGGGAACGCGCTCCCAAAAAAACTCTTTATGATATCTGGGAAGCCTTCCCAGATATCACGTTCCTAGATTTCACGCGACACCAGGTGTGAGATGGTGGTGATTCATCCGAAGCGTACCGTCTCTCAGGTCTGGGTTTGAGAAAGCTGATGGACCTGATCATCCAGATTTAATAATATTATTAATATTGTGTGTGTGTGTGTGTGTGTGTGTGTGCGCGTGCGTGCGTGTGTGTGTGTGTGTGTGCGCGCGCGTGCGTGCGTGCTTTATAGACTTTACAGGGCTGTCGAAGCCACACTGGGAGAAAATATCCCAGCCTGAAAAGATATCCGTAGCAGATCTTGAGAAAGAGTACAACATGAAAAGGGAGCAACAACAACGATGTGCGAGCGCGCGCGCGCGCGCGCGCGCCCCCCCCCCCCCCCCCCCCCCCCCCCCCACCCATACACACACACACACACACACACACACACACACACACACACACACACACACACACACACACACACACACACTCACGCACGCGCTCATGTGCACACGTGCACACGAGTGCACACACAAGCACATGTGCGCGTGCACACACACATGCACAAACACGTATAGACACATGCGCGCGCACGCACACACACATGCGTGTATGCCCATATACACAGGCACACATATGTACACACATATATGCACTCGGACATGCGCACATACGTGCTTGCAGGAGCATGCTCACACACAAGCTGACAGATCACACATACACGCATACACAGTGCCCGTGCACACACACACACACACACACACACACACACACACACACACACACACACACACATACTCACTCACTCACTCACTCACTTGCACGCACGCACACATACACACAAACACAAACAGCCCCCCCCCCCTCCCCCAACTACACACACACACACGAGTACTCTCACCACAATCACATACAATGATAATAGCACAGACAATGTTAGGTGGGGGCCCAAGGTCTGACCAGCGCATTAGGCTAATAGCCTACGCATGGTCAGACATGTGCTAAGTGGAAAGCCATGGGACCCTCTTAAGTGCTCTCATCTCAGTCATTATCTCATCTATCCATCAGCTTCAAATCGTAAGCAGTGTGGTCTCAAAACCTAGAAGATGTGGTATAGCGTACATGGACTAGTCCGCGCGCAGTGACACCTCCTTGATGAAGCTAAAACTGATACTCAAACTAAAGGAAAGACAAAGAAATCTCTAAGCAAGACATAGCAGTTTCATAGGGTCTCTCAAAAACAGAACGTAGATGCAGGTTAAAGTTAGTGGAGGTTAAAGCTTTACGCCCCCCCCCCCCCCCCCCCCCCCCCCTTCCCCCTTCAACCTGCAGGGCTTCTTTCTGACTTCTGAAACAACCTTCAAAGCAGTGGCAACAAGAGTTTCAAGTCATGATTTTAAGGTGCCATGAGTGGAGGCGGAAATGGAAACAAACGGGCAAAAGCAGAATTAGTAGTCCGGCAAACGAATTGTACGAACAGATTACAAAACAGGCACAACACGTTTCGACCTGTTGAACTTTTTCATGCAGGACAACTGGCATTCACGAAAACAAAGGACGACCACAAACAGATTGTCCTTTGTTTTCATTGTTTGAACTTTATTTGTCCAGTCTAAAGATGCCCTGTCGGTCGAAAGGCGTTTGTCGCTGTTTTTGTCATTTGTACCGTTCGTTTGGCGGCCCAGAAACTCTGCTTTTGCTAGAAGAAAAACACTGAAACAGTCACACACGACATCGGTAAGATCCTCTGAAGCAGCGGTCTTCCAACAAAGAATGTATGCGGTACATGCGACCAGAAAACGTATGTGGTATCTACAAACATGAAAGATGACATTCCTCTGACTGCGGTTAAGTTTTTATGTGGTCTCGATAGTCGGCTTCGCTTTGAATAACATGTCAGGCAGCATTTCTGGAGCGCACTCAGTAAGAAGACATGTGTAAAGGGAGAGCACTTCAAAATTGATAACCTGGTGAATAACACATCATATTATGGCTGTTAAAATGCGTTTCCGAAGACGTGTCTCTTTCCTCTTTGTTAACAGTGTCACTTGTCAGCACAATTTACTTGCTAACGTTACTGCCACAGAAAGGTAATAACTGATATTCCATGACACTTCTGACATGCATTCACTTGCAGTTACTCTGGCCATGTTGATGTTTTTTACTGCATCGGCATCGTTTTCAGGTCTGCTCGTGATTTTTATTATTTTGTTGTTGTTGACAGTTTGACCTTCTGCTTGTTTCTGTACCCTCTTGCAGTTGCAAGAGTTCTGAGAATAAGAAAGAAAATGTGTTTAAGCCCAAGAAGACCATTACCATGTGGAAAGGGGTAAGGCGGAGGGGATGGATCGGCTGCCGCTTGTACAACTACACCTGCATGGAATTCTCTTCGTGGTCAACAAAGATGCACACGTTGCGTGAGTCAGTCACTCGGTGACTTGCTGCGCATACTCATAGCAGTTATACATGTGAGGGGAAAGTTCACTAACTTGCAATTTGATATTCATCGTTTGAACAGATCAAATACCGAAATAGGTGGTGGACTGAGCCTGGGTTTAGTCTGGGGGCTTGGAGTGTAAATCTAGCCAGATTTGCCTGGCCCTGACCCCACCCCACCCCCACTGAGTTTACAGCCAGGGTAGCTTCTTATGGCTGGCCAGATGGATGAACAAAGGGTTTCATTTAATGCTAATATCTCAAAAACTACATTACTCAGAGGCAAAAAATTTCATACAAATGCAAACTATTTTTTTAAGATGTTAAAATCTATTAATGAAATATGATGCATTTTCAGATTGTTGATGCTTAACAAACTTTGCTGGTTTTTTTTTTTTTTTTTTTTTTTTTTTTATGTAAGCGTAAAAACACATACTAATGATTCAATTTAGGTTGGTAGAAGGCATCCCTGAAAAAAATCTGACTGAAGGATGGATCAGTTCTCCATAGCATCCTATATGAGCTCTGTGCTAATTGCTTTGGAGTACAGTAGCTGTGTGGTGTTAATAAGCTGAGATTTTTTTTATTGTGCCCCATAGTTCCTCTTGCCAGACTCTTTGTTTGCCTTTTTGAAGTCTATGAAGACATGTAGAACTCTTTCTGGTGTGGGAGATATTTTTTTTTGCACAAGGTTCAAAGATTAAAAGACTGTTTGTTAATACTTCTGCCTTTGTGGAGTCCAGGAGTCCAGCCTGCTCTTGAGCAGTGATGGTATGTGCTTGTGGTTGCAGTCTTTTCAGATTTCAGATCTTGAGTATCACTTTGCTGACATGACTAATCAAGCTTATAGTTTAGTAGTTCTGGTGGTGTTGGAGATTTCCTTTCTTGGGAAGGGTGACATTTAGTGGTTCTGTCCATAGAATGGGACACTTCCCAGTGAGCGAGATTTTGTAGCAGATGGCAAGTAAGATATCAATGTCTGTACCTCCACCATGCTTTTAGATTTCTGCGGGTATGTTATCAATCTATTTGTGAAACAGTCTCCTTCATTTATTCCTGGAACACATCATGATTGATGCACTTGAAGATCATGTCAGCATAATCAGCACTGGAGGAAGAATCACCACAAACCTCTGATTTGCAGATGACCCTGATGGCCTGGCTGGCAGTGAACCAGAGCTTGCAATTGAATGACCAGATGAAACTTCAACAAGATAGGCATAGCTTCAAGAAGACCAAGTTGATGGCTGGCCACAACACTGCCATCATTACTGAGATAACTGTCCACAGTCAGAAGCTAGAACATGTTCAGTAATTTGCTTACATGGGATCAATCATCAGCACTAAAAGATCCAAACCAGACATCCTCTCAAGGGCAGCAAAGACAACCACAGCACTGTCCAGATTAAAGCCTGTATGGAATGACAAGAGCATCTCCATGAAACACAGAATCAGACGTCTGCAAGCACTGGTATGCTTTATCTTTCACAACTTTCTGTACATGTGTGAGACATGGACCCTCACCGCAAAATGCTACAACAAGGTGCTAAACAGCAGACACTGATCAAGTCACCAATCAGCAAGCTCATCAAACTATCAGGCAGGGCGTGGGACCATATGAAGACCTACTGGCATTAGTCAGGAAAAGAAAACTATGCTGACATGAAAGCAATAGTCGTCCAAAGGGAAGAAAACAGTACACAAGATCACAATTTCACTCTTTCTAATTTTCGGCCATGTGGCCTTTTTCAAGAGAAAAAAACAAAAACAATACAACTACGTAATGCCCATCTTTGGCAACTGGTCAGAGCAAAGAATTGATGTAATAAATATATCACACAAGTTCTGACATCATAATATGTGATGTCATCAACAGGGGGAAAAAAAAAAAAGAAGAAGGGGCACTTGTGTATATATATGTATGTGTGTGTTTGTGCCTGCGTGCGTGCGTGCATATGTGTGTAGTTATACTGTAACCTGTGTACTTCAAAAACATAACAATACGCTCCATAAATCACAATGAAAATGAAACCATAGAATAATGTGAATATAGTCCTGTCTGTGACTGTGCATGGCATGCAATAACTGTCATCTGAAAAAATACAAATTTTCTGCAAATCATCAATGTTGTTCATAGGTAAATTTCGATATACAGTAGTGATTTAAAAAAAAGATTGATTGACAACATGACAGAGTGAACAAGGAAAACAGAGACCCAGACATTGGCACACAGAGACAAAACTGGAGGAACCTGGTGAACTGTTCTTCAGTGTAGTGCTCCAGTGACTCCCCCACACAGTTTAGGGAGAAGAAGAAAAACCATCATTTGAATTACTCAGCCATATCTAGTATGCCTTTGAGGAAGGAAATTTTATGTAAATTATCTTCCTTTCAAAGTGGGTATAATGTTTATTCTTGAGCTGATAAACTGGTTTGAGTAAACATGCTACTTTGCCTGAAGGCTTTCTGGGCATAGGCAAAGAATGCCATTCAGTGGCACCTGAACTGCATAAAGTTGATTAAGTCAGCTACACAGGACCCTTAGTGCAGTCTGAAGCACTGAAAGTAGAATCATTTTAGTGCAAGTAAAACGAGTGTAAAAGTGGGATGATTACAGGTAAATTGAGTTCGGAGGTGTGATGATTACTGGCAGTGATTGAAGCAAATTAAGTTACAAGGCTGCCTGGGTCCTGGGTGTGTGCTCCTGGATACAGTGGAAAAGGACAGTCTGTCCCTGCAGGTCCCTTTCCTGTTTTATGACAGAAAAAAGTCTGGAAAGGCATGAGCATAGATTTGTATTGACTGGTGGCCCATAGATTTGTATTGACTGGTGGCCCAGACTACCAGATTTGACGCGCACACACACACACATACACACACACACACACACACACACACACACACACACACACACACACACACTCGCACACACACACACACACACACACACACACACACACACACACACACACACACACAGTATGCATGCAAGCACACACACACACACACACACACACACACACACACACACACACACACACATTCTACAAGTTCTTTTTTTTTTTTTTTTTAATAAATATCTGATTGTTTTTATTGTTGAAATTGAACTTTATGATGTTCTATAGTTATGGTGATCTTTTTTCCTGTTTTTGTGACATGCTTTATGCTCTTTTTTTGTTGTTGTTGTTGTGATTTTCAGGCTGTAATCATTCTATTTTGTTTCTCTTTCCAGAGGATTCAATTCTGGCCCCTGGGCAGTTCAAACCTTTTCACTACAAGAAGATGCTGGACAAGTTTAGCGTGACACGGAAGTATCAGACAACAGCCCCTCAGAACAGACAGTTTCAACCTGTACTGAATGTGCTAGCTCCTCCCCAGCTTCCAACAGATGGCCGTAACCACAGTAGTCAGCACAAGAACCTGACTGCTGTGGAGAAAACTAATGGTAGTAGAGCAGAAGAGAACAGAAAGACTGAACACCCCAGGAAACCAAATATAACCATCAGTGGCAGTTCGACTAAGAACAAAACATATGAATTGGGTGTCAAAGTCCAAAACAAAACAGACCGTGTCAATGGGTGAGAAACTCAAGAATAAAACTTTAGAACATTTAGGAGTGATAGGCATGGCGGCCTCCAGGCAACTTCCACAGCTGGTTTTTGTGCCACTGAAATGGAATCTGACTGTGTCCTTTGAAGACATTGGTGAAATCATGAAAGAAACTCAGTTTTTGAACAAAGTGGACCCCCTCAATCTCAATGGACCCATTTTAGTGAGCTCCCATAACCGGACTGTCAATTTCACCTATAACATGGCGCTGAAGTTTGGGTACTGTGACTGTTTCGAACGCTACTGTGTTTGCTGCTCCCGTATTACCAACAAGAGGCTGCATCTGAATACCACTGCCTGCTCCAACTTCACTTTTGTCTCTAAAACCCATGTGAGTTGTCTGCATGTTAATCTGTTGAGAGGTTTCGTTGATCAGTGAAGTTTAAAGTTTTCACCAGTTTATTGGCAAGTGTCATTGATCAAATAATGTGGGTGGAAGCGCTCATATCACAGAAATCTGAGCACACAGTTGCAAGTGTAGCTATGGCATAACACTCATGTCAAAAAGATGCTAAAAGTTTACCACACAGGCAGGCATTTTTCGTATAAGGAGAAGATTCATCCACTCACAGTACAAAGAA
This sequence comes from Conus betulinus, assembly GCA_016801955.1. NCBI lineage: Eukaryota > Metazoa > Mollusca > Gastropoda > Neogastropoda > Conidae > Conus > Conus betulinus. The sequence continues at coordinate 264,973 of JADBJO010000097.1, read as the reverse complement.
AAAAAAGTCCAGTTACAATTTCATATAATTAATATCAACAGGTTATTACTTTTTACAAGAGAAAAGTCAAGTTACAATTTACATCACACTCACAGTGTTTTAATCAGCAAGCTGTCACTTTGTAAGAAGAGAGACCAGTTACAGCATGGAGTTTTACTTTTGTTATCAATTTTTAATGGAGAGAAAAAAGTTCAGATACTGCTTTATGTTTTATTAGTGGGTTTTATTTTTTTCTTTACTTAGAATAGAGAAAAACAAGAAGTTATGTACTGTATAGTTTTTACCAGCTTCAGTTTACAGTGTATTGTTCTTTTATTTGCAGGTGATTAGTTTTTGAATTATAGTAAAAATCCAGTTACTACTTTATGCTGTTTCATCAACAGTCACTACTTGTTATTTTGAGAAAGTCCGGTTCCTGTGTGGTGTTTGATTAAGAGGCTAGTAGTTTTACTTCATGTAGCTCTAAATGTCATTTGATTTTTTATCTGGAGAAAATTCTAGTCAGTATGTTGCGTTTTATTGGCAGTTTACTACTTTTCACATGCAGAGAAGTTGTTCTATTATCAGGATTTTCTTCAGAAGCCTGTAAAAACTGATCTTCAAATCCCATTTTCAATAACTGTCCCTGACTGTCACCACCAACTCTCCACTGCACCTTAAGAAAAAAGGAAAGGAAAAAAGAGAAAAAAAAGTGCTCACTGTTAGGGAGGAAAAAAAAATCACCTTTGCCAGCTATTAAACTGACTGTCAGTTTGATTTTAAAGAAACAAGGATGTCTGCTGTCACAATTAATTCCAGTCCCTGATGATGTTAGAAATGAATGAATATCAACTGTATTACGGTGGCACATTTGACGTGGCGTATTTGTTGTGGGTGGCTTCTTTGTGTTTTTAGAACAGTGATAGGGCAAGGAAGTATTGGTCATGGTCACTGCAGGCATTGTTGCTGACAATCTGCCACAGCATGGATGGTTTGATACCATTCCCTGCGCTAGATCACAGTCTGCCATACTTTGTTTATAATTGTACAGACACTTCTAAAGGTGGTATGATGATTACAGATGAATTTGGCTCCTCTTTGCAGCACATGTTCGAGCTAATCAAGATTGTTGGGTTTAGGGGTTGCCTAAGTTGGCAGTACACAGTATGGAACAGAAAAGTGTCTTGTATTAGCCTGCAGAGTGCCCCAGGGCGGGTATTTCCATCATAGTTACTGTAGTAATTTTTCAAGTCATAATTATGGACAGGGATATATCCAGGTCTGCACCAGAGGGAAGGCTTGTTATATTAGCTTGAATTATACATGAGCTAGTGACAAAGTACTGCCACAGGGAAGTTTGAGCATCAATTGCAATATTAGTACCCCTCCCCATCCACCATCCTTTCTACTACACCATTCAGTTCACAAGTCTGTCTTGTCTTGTCTGTCTCTAGTCACAGTTACACAGAATGCTATGACTTGATAGTAGACAATACATAAGTGATTAGCAGTTATTTTTCTTTGAGTATTTCTCAGTCAGGAGGGTGGGGAAAGGCGTATATATAACATTTGGCATGAAAAACTGATTGTCTCAGCTTCATGGTGCAAAATATTGGTAAGCTGTGAAATATATATCCAAAACCACTGTAGATGGATGGTGTATTCATTTAACTTGGAAGAAAAATGTTGTGTAATCATACTTTACTTTAATATTTATCTTGCTAGGATTTTTGTTTTAATTATTGCCCTCTGCAGCAGAAAAAAAAGCCACAGCCACAAAAGGGTTAACTTTCTTAACCATCTAGTGGTGATCTTCAGGTTGTGTTGAAAGAAACATGAGGCTTTGATGCAGATGAACTGTTGTGTGGGTTCCTGTAAGGATCCATAGAGATGGGAACTCCAACATACAGAGCTGGCGGGGGATACTGATACCAGGTAGTGCCCATGCTGCTGGTACCGATGCTCAACATGCAGTCAGTGCAGTTAATATTGATGTTTCTTTGTTCATAATTGTGTGAAAAACTTACTTTACTCTCGCAGGCTTTACAGGGTGTTTGTAATGTTAATGTAGGTTTCATTAATTGCCTTGTTTCCAGGAACTGGATCTGAAGTTTTTCATGGATGGCAGACTTATTCACAAAGCCCTCATTTCAGGTCAGTATCAAAATGGTATGCTGTGTAAATGAAATACAAACAGGATGCTGTAGTATATTTGATCTTTTCAAATGTTTGAACCACAGGGAAATTTGCAGAGTTTTGGCTTCAGTTCAGCCCAGCACCTGATTATTTGATGCATGCATTAAATATGTGCATTTCATTGCAGGGTAAATTGTATAGCTAAACTCAGGGTAATTTCCAAGTTCATATGATAAATTCATTTTTCAAGCCTCACAGAATTACCCAAACACATAATACTGCTGAGAAATGGCATGACTGCTCAGAAATTTGCTTTGCGTTTCAAAGCTAGAGATTCCCTCAGAATGTGATGACACTCCTTTGCAGGCCTTGAAAAACTTTGGGGGGGGGGGGGGGGGGGGGGGGGGGGGGATTGGTTTGTATTTAACAAACACTCTGTGTTGTATTTTCTTTCTTGTCATTTCAGTATCTGAAAGTTGAAGTTCAAAGTCAGTCTCTCAGCAGTAGCACTGGCCTTTTTTTTCAATATCACTTTTACAAAACATTGTAATCATCCAGGAAAATGACAGTAGTGCAGTTGGAAGGAACTCGAGGGAGAGCTTGAAAGCGGAAGAACCCCTCTCCCTCCCCTACGACAAGTGTTTTTACTTCAAAGTCCTTGCTCTCTAAGGGGGCTGGGCTGCCTATAGTCATGACCCCAGACGCTCTTCCTGTTATTGAATGTGCACCTTCCGGATATATGGGCGTCTCAAGGTGTTACTCCTGTACAGGGATGTCTTAACCCATTTTGTTATCAGACACCTGCTCAAAGCTGTGAAGTTTGAGTCCAGTGAAGTTGTGAATTGCTCTCCTTAACCAGATCCAGTTGGAACTGTTTTTGTTGCCTCAGACATTACTCTCAGCCATTGCCTATTATTGTCTAGTCTTCTTCTTTTTGGGGAAAAGTGAGCTGTTTCATTAGATCAAAGGCAGAGGAGCCTACACCCCCCCCCCCCCCCCCCTTCCCCCTCTTGCTTCAACCATTATGGCAAGGAGTTTGGCTGGAAAGCAGGCTAGACATTTTTACTTGTCAGACTTACACTCTGTTCTGTTTTGTTTTGATGACATGAATGACAATAATGCCAACTGAGGTCAGCTATCACATAACTTATCCATTTGTAACGAATCGAAGAAGAAACATAAAGCCAGAATCAAGTAGTGACTGTGATATGTAATTGAAAGTTACGGGTGAATTGAACATCAAGACTTTCATTTTAGAGGACCAGTTCAAACACCCAGACATGCCAGAGTGGTATCACACTGATGGCAGTGAAAACTTTCTTGATTGGCTTTGCATTGATGTGTGTGAGTATGTGTATAATAATGTGTATGTGTACATGCACGCGTGTGTGTGTGTATGAGTTTGTGTATGTGGGTATGTTCAGTATGTGTGTGTGTGGAAAAATGTAACTACTGTGTACAGTTTTTCAGAAGCTGAAATTCATTTATGTAAAATACAGTAGTGAATTATGCATGAGCTGGTCATTGTTTGTCAAAACAAAAAGCTAGATCAGTACTTCAGTCAGTATTCAGTTGAAGTCAGTGGAAATCATACGGCATGATATATTATGCAGTTTGTATTTCTCATGATTTTTTTTTTTATTCGATTATCAGTCATGGGATTCTTCTTCCTTTTGGAAGAAATCTTCCATTTCAAGGCCAGCAATATCTGTATTGTGAAGATCATTTGAAATCATTGAGAGAAAATTTTTTAGATTTTATTTATTTGTTGCATGATGAGTTTATGACAAAGCGTCGTTGGCATTGCAGCGGACAAGTCTCCCATGCTGTGCCTGGGCTCCCTCCCCAAAGTGGCGGACATGTGTGTGCACTTCTTCAACATGACCTTCCGGGTCAACGAGCACAACCCTGCTCAGACGCAGCTGCTAGGCTGCACTGACCTGAGTCTGAACCTGTACAACCGAACCATCGGCGCCTTCCCCGTCGACTGCTTCCAGATCCCTGGCGATCCCAACAAGGTCCACAGAGAGAGGAACTTTAACATGGTCTTCAACTGATGCCATGATACAGGGAAGGGTGAACAGATGGGAAGAGGGAGGGGTGTGTGTGTATATGTATGTAAGAGAGTGTGTGTGTGTGTGTGTGTGTGTGTGTGTGTGTGTGTGTGTGTGTGCGCGCGCGCGCGTGTGTGTGTAGAAACAGTATGAGAATGTTGACAGTAATCTGTTTTGTTCTATCATTGAGTAATTATTCGTTAAAGGAGATGTTGGGAGTTTGTGTGTGTGTGTGTGTGTGTGTGTGTGTGTGTGTGTGTGTGTAGAACAGTATGAGTATACCATCAATTAAATACTTTTAATGGAAGGAGATATTTGGGAGAATGTGTTTGTGGTGTTGGTATGCATGCACACATGTTTGTGTGCACATAGCATTATTTATACTGACATGAATCTGCTTTATTAATGACAGTTGTTGGAGATTCCATGGCTGTGCTTAATCAAAATTTTGTCGAACAAATAAAAACTGTTTAAATTCTGGTTTATAAAAGTCCCATTGTGTTTCTTTTTTTTTTTTGTTTGAAAAAAGAAATTGGTGTATTACATATTTGCAAATATCATATTCATACATTAACATCAATGTTGACTTTTCTTTGTTTCGAGTTAGTAATCAAAATTTTTGTTTTGTGGATTTAAGAATAATTTGCAGTGCATTCACAAGAAATTTCAGTTGGTTTCCTCACAAGAATTCATTGCTATGATATAGTAACAGTCTGCTTTTCTAACTAAATGTTTTTGATTGACATATTTCTTTTGCGTTTTTTCTGTTTCTGTTTGGTCAATCCACATGTTTCTTATTTTCTCACTCTCTCTCTCTTTTTTTTTGAAAGCATGAGCTGTTGACCTTCATATTTTCTCCTTTTTTTTTTGCAAGCTATGTCTTGTTGACCTACGTATTTTCAAGTTTTGTATTTATGTTTGTTTTTTTCTACACAATTTTTGTGTCTGTGTACAGCGTTTTGTCTGCATGTTTCCCTGTTTGATTATGCCGTCTTTTTGTTTTTCAACGTGAGGTGACTGCAGGTGGAAATTAAGTTTGTTATAATGTCTTTTGCTGACCAACAATATTTCTTTCTTATTTTCTGTCATGTTTGTTTTAGCAAGAATTGTGTTGGTCAACTTTTTCGCCTGAAACTGCACCACAAACTTGTTAGTGGCTAATCACATTGGATTGATTTACACAAACAGGAAAGAGTAAAGTTAGATAATGACAGAATTCACTCTTTCCATATACAGAAAAAACAAAGTAATTAAGACTTTAATTGTGCTCATTTGTTCTCTCAAAACTGGACTGCGGCAATGCCCTTGTCTTTGGGTGCCCTGTGTACATTTTGTCTAAACTGCATGTGTTAAGAACACTGCTGCCTCACTGCTGCTCAGGGTACAGAGTGTGATATTGCTAAGCTCTTCTTGAAAAGTTTCAGTAGCCCCGTGTTCAAGCTAGAGTTGATTACAAACTGTCATTGTTGTGCTGCTCGTTTTTCCCAGGCTTCTGTGCTTTAATGACTGATCTTCTGTTCCCTCACTGTTCCTCCTCTAAATCTGGGGACTTTTATCCAATGACACAATTCTTCAGACTCCTCCAGCTTAGGACCCATGCTTTAGGTTATTGGTTCTTCTCACCCTTAGCACCACAGATTTTTTAGTTTGTATCAAATTCATCATGCTCTTTCCCAAGACTCTTTTTAACACACAGAGGCATTACCTTTTCAAACTTTAAATTAATACATTTTTCTCTGCCCAAATCTCTTCCATTTGGTGTGATCTTGTGCTCTGTATGTCAGTGTGTACTGGTGGGCAGAGAGGTATGACTGACTGAAAGTGAAGTGTGAAAACAGTTGTTTGGTGAAACATGTGGAATCATTGTGTCTATGGAACTGCTTTCTGTATGCATAGCTTCAGATGTGGTGATCATCATGAAACTCTGAACTTGTATATTATTTGATCTTAATGGTGCATTGTTTTCCTTTCCTCCTTCAGCATTACTTCATGTAAAGTGCAGAGAGTTTCAGTTATTAGTGGAGTTGTTGTGCTCCATAAGTTATCATTAATATTTTTTTTATTAAGAATAATCGATGGAAGGGGAGGGGGGAGGGGGCAAAGGTAGATGAATGTGATGCTATTGAATTTTCATTTTTTCTGGGACTACATGGCTGCTGCACCCTACGCTTCACTTAATCAAAACATCCAGGAGTCAGCCAGACCTGAGAGATACAGAGTTTTGAACGGTTCATCAGAAAATGTGAGCAACATCCTCAGATGAAACTCACTGTGTGATAATCATCTCCATTTGGGTTGTAACGCTTAGAAGTGTGGGTAGGAAGCAGCTGCAAAGAAATGGGATAGGAACCCATGACCTCCCAGCTCATGACGCTGACCGCAGCATTGTGCCTGCTGGTCATTGTCATCATCTTGTTAACCTGAAGATGCGATCTTTCTTGTTGCACTCTTGTCTTATGGTGAAGGTTTTGCTGCACCCACAGAGATTTTGTATTATTCTTCCTTGTGGAAATTATAGTCAGCTAAAGCAGGCTGGTGGGAAGGAAGTTCTCACTTTGCACACACATACACAAACATATAAGTACACCATATACTTCATTTGTACAGATTTACCGTATTTCATCCTATAATTTAATTCCATTACTTACAATGTTTAAGGAATGGTGAGCTGCTATATTCTGCTTATGGCTCTCATGGCTGGGAAATATAAGATTGGCCTGTTTATTTTAGCATGTTTCTCTTGTACATTGTATATCTCTTCCATAACTATGATGATGACTGTAGTGTGCTGTTTGGGATACAGAAGACTCGGCTACGTCCACTGTAGAGAGCTTTTCATTTTCTTCTTGTACAAGCACAAACAAACAATCAAGAAATAAGCAACAGTGTCATTATGTTGTCCTAAACTTGTGCACTGAAAGATGTTGGAATGAGAATTTTGACATTTTTGTTTGGTGTTTTGATGGTGGACAGGGAGAAGAATGATGGTGATGCTTTGAATATGGAGACTGAGCTTGGTGGAGGTTTTGATCTGACATGGTTCCATGGCTGCTGTGTTTGGTGCTTAATTTCACACATCATTCCATCACCCAAGCCAGACTCTTGCACAGATATTTACAATGTTTTGTCATTGAGTGGGGTGTGTGTTTCTTATCTCATCCCCTTCCCTCCATTTTCTGTACCCAGTAGAAGACCAGTTGTATGTCTTTTCCATGACTGATGCAGATTAAGGATGATGATTGTTTGAAGATTTGTTGATAGGTTGGCAGCTTTATAACAGGGGCATGCTTTGTCCTTTCTTTCATCTCATATTTAACAAAGCATGAGAGATTCAGACATCTGCAGTGCTGGTCAGGGAACTGGAGCAACTTGCTTTAAAGTTAAATTGCATTTGTCAGGCAAATAAGACTCAACTGCTGTCACTGCTTTCAGTTGTAGGTAGTGGCTAGTTTGGGCTGAAATGATGACAAGATTAGTATGACTGATGTGGATCCCATCTACGCTGTCAGAGTGACTGGTACATGACATCAGCACTGTTCCATGCAGTAGGTAGGTACACTGGTGGTATTGACCTAGATCTTTAGTTCATACTACCAAAGATCAGTGATAATAAAGAAAAAAAAATTTGATGAAAGGAAGCGGTAATATGTTAAAGGAAGATATCAGTTATCTAAAGTGCTCACTCGCACCCCTGCCCAAATCCCTGTTTGTTTCACCTTTTCAGACAATTGTTACATCCAATTTAGGTATGTTGTCTCAGTGAAACAGTCTGAGCATGCACACCTAGTTAACCTTTGCTGTCATTGCATTACAATATCAAAGAACAAAACTATGGTAGAAGTCCACATTCACGGCAGGGCATTGTCATCACATTGTTGATAACTATAACAGGACAACTTTTTGTTGTATGAATCGGTCATAATGAACACTGATACCTGTGACCGGACAAAGCAGTGATGTGAGGACAGGTCATAATGAACACTGATAGCTGTGACAAGACAAAGTAGTGTTGTACGGACAGGTCATAATGAACACTGATAGCTGTGACAGGACAAAGTAGTGTTGTACGGACAGGTCATAATGAACACTGATAGCTGTGACAGGACAAAGTAGTGTTGTACGGACAGGTCATAATGAACACTGATAGCTGTGACAGGACAAAGCAGTGTTGTAAGGACAGGTCATAATGAACACTGATAGCTGTGACAGGACAAAGCAGTGTTGTAAGGACAGGTCATAATGAACACTGATAGCTGTGACAGGACAAAGTAGTGTTGTACGGACAGGTCATAATGAACACTGATAGCTGTGACAGGACAAAGTAGTGTTGTACGGACAGGTCATAATGACACTGATAGCTATGACAGGACAAAGTAGTGTTGTAAGGACAGGTCATAATGAACACTGATAGCTATGACAGGACAAAGTAGTGTTGTAAGGACAGGTCATAATGAACACTGATAGCTGTGACAGGACAAAGCAGTGTTGTAAGGACAGGTCATAATGAACACTGATAGCTGTGACAGGACAAAGCAGTGTTGTACGGACAGGTCATAATGAACACTGATAGCTGTGACAGGACAAAGTAGTGTTGTACGGACAGGTCATAATGAACACTGATAGCTGTGGCAGGACAAAGTAGTGTTGTAAGGACAGGTCATAATGAAACACTGATACCTGTGACAGGACAAAGCAGTGTTGTACAGACAGGTCATAATGAACACTGATAGCTATGATAGGACAAAGTAGTATTGTAAGGACAGGTCATAATGCAATGAAATATCATTGACAGAACTAAGTAGTGTTATTGAGGAGAGGTCATAATGGACACTGTGAGAACATTGACAGGACAAAGTAGTATTGTGAAGAACAGGTCCTAATGAACACCAAGAGCCATGACAGAACAAAGTTGCAGGTCTGCATTATGTCAAACACACGTTGCAATAACAGAATCTCATACCTGTTTTCCAGTACTCTCAAGTCAGTGAGGGAGGGCAATGGGTCCTACATTTTCTTATCACCTGTTGATTAAATGTTGTTTTTCATTAGTGTTAATGTTTTTGCAAGCTTTTTTTTTCTGAAATAAAGTCATAGGAAAAAATTGTACATGTAACATTGCAGACTTTGTAAATATTGAATAATTTTGTTCTGTCTCTTTTTTTTCAGTTTGTTTTTGTTTGCTTTTGATTTTGTGGTTCATTATAATTTTAATTGATGTGATTCTCCACTTTTGAACTGTATTGTCTTTCTCATTCTCCGGTCATGTTTGTTCTGTTCCATACATATGCACATAGACTGGACACTGATGATGAACAGAAATGTTTGTGTTGATTTCGTGTCACTGCCATACAATGAAAACGTTGTGCATACGAGAGATTGTTAAATGAAAGGAAAGTGTAAAGAGTGTTGTGCTTTTAAGAGATTGTTAAATGAAAGAAAACAAAAATAAAGCCAGGGTGATATCAGTGTTTATTGAGGTATTTGTTGGCTTTAATAAAATGATGTGCTCAGAATATGTATCATTGTCAGTGTTTTAGTGAGAATGTAGCTGTCGCTTAATCTTCATCATTTGGTAGAGAAAAATAGATTGCAAATCGTATGAAAAACATGATTTGCATTACTAGCCCACATCTAGGGATCAGGTATTCCTTTGTTTAATCATTATAATGGGATATTTTTGACCGAGCTTTCACATACTGAAAAGTGCTTTGCAATATCAGTCTGGTGACAAAAAAAATCATCATGTAGAAGATTGTATGAATGAAGTGCTTTAGCATTCATTGCTTATGACAAGAGTGACATAATTCATCATGTAAAAGATTGTATGAATGAAATGCTTTAGCATTCATTTCTTATGATGAGAGTGACATATATGTATGGCTGTTTCCTCACAAAAAACTAAAAGGAGACTCTGGAGAGTCCAGATCTCTGTACTAATTTTATCCAGTCACAGCCAAGTGTGGTGAAAAAACACTTTTTTGTCTAGTTAATGTGACTGCATGCGTTGAAAAGTCATCATTTTGTTGTTACTTTTAGGTGAATTTTGTTTATAACTTCCCACTATCCCATAAATGTCTTTTAATACTGTCTTACACGTATGATTAAGAGAATAAACAGATAACAACCGCTGTTAGAATTTTCAACCACTATACATTTATTCATTATAAAGATTTCAGACATAATGTACACGTACATCAGCAGCACATTTCTAGATGTATGCATGCACACACAATACTAAAAAGTCTGCACAGTAATTTGTAATTCAACAGAAAATAACATGCAGTCCAATCATTTGGCTTTCATCTATATTACTGTAATGATACCTGTGACCAGTGTTTCCTGACATGGTGCTACAATGTATGCTTGGACAATCATGGGGTCTCCACAAGTTTTTGTTGTAAGTCCAGGGCAACAGGGCAG
>JADBJO010000097.1:239384-249384 GCA_016801955.1 Conus betulinus | reverse complement strand
TGCGTGTGTGCGTGTGTGTTTGCATATGAGTGTGTGTGTGTGTGTGTGTGTGTGTGTGTGTGTGTGTGTGTGTGTGTGTGTGTGTGTGTGTGTGTGTGTGTGTGTGTTTTACACACATTAGCCCAATAATATAAAGTTTCTTCGTACTGACGCATGACTAAACAGGCCAGAGGACGTCCGGGAAAGATCACAAATAACACTGGGAAAGACCAGATTGAGGGGCTATGTGGGCTGGCTCCCCAGCCCGCCTGTCGCCAACTTGCCACTCGTGTCAAAAAACGAAAGATGCTCCGGGATTCACCAAACCGGGGAGAGAATAATGAATCCGTTGTCACCAAGGTAATCACTACTGGAAATTCACCATGGACTATGAAAACTGAGTAAGTGAACAAAACAGCATCTATGAGTCATGATCTGTGTGTACGGCCCGGCCCCTAAGAGTGTAAGGAGTTCAGGCCAAAACACATCTCAGCGAGTTGGGGGGGGGGGGGGGGGGGGGGGGGGGGGGGAGGGGGGGGAAGTTCTCTGAAGACTTCCGCTGTTATGCTGTCCCTGGTGTTTTTTTTCTTACAACAGCATTTCATCAATGCTATTGTTTAGCTTATTTACGCAAAAAAAGAAAGAAAGGAAAGAAAAAAAGAAGAAAGAAAAAGGAAAAAAAAAAAAAGGAAATCACATTGCGATATGAAGACTGGTTAAAAGATTTTTAGCTTTAAGCGTCATAAGTAGGTGTCCCCTCTTTGGATGTGAGGCCATTACCGTGTGTTGGAAGGCCGGTTCACAGGGAGACCCGTCAATAGGTCCTATGCTGCTGTAGTCGTCTGTGGCATTGTCGGCCCCACAGCACTCAAACTGCAGGGATTGACGGCACAGACACACACAGATCACATCCATTTACATGATACAAACATATACTGCTGATGCCATAAATTAGCGCAATGCAAACATACAGTGCTGATGCTACTAATCATATGAATGTTGCAAGTTACCACAAATGTGATCAAAAGCTGTACACCTGTTCAATGAATATGCCAGACATGTCGAATATCTATTATAACTTCACGTGCACCCCAACCCCTACCCCCAATCATCATCATCATCATCATCATCTTCATTTTCTTCTTCTTCTTTAAACAAGTAGATCAGTGTAAATTACGGGAGAAGCGAGGGAGAGGATCCAAGACTTGGCGATGGTTGAGTTTAGGGACCCCCTTTTCAAAATACTTTCACATCACTTCTGGTTCAAACCATCCTAACGTGTAGTTCTGGCGGCACAGTGTTGTGTTCAATACCCCTCTACCTCCACCTTTCACCCCCACCACCCCCTCTCACTTCCACTCACACTCTCTCTAGGGGCAGCTGAATTTGTGTCTGCACTATCATCTTAGATGTCAGCATCTGCTTACTGCACATAAAAATTAGAAAAAATCTACCGCGACAGAATGCCGATTCTGGATCGGACAGCATGGAATGATTTCAATGGATAGATCAACACATCAGCGGACACAAAAAGCGTGGTCGGATTGGGTGCAACACACATACAGGTAGGTGTATTGTTTGGGCTACCATTCTGAACTGGTGGAAAACGGAATGTACGCGATTAGTTTGCATGCTTTGATATTTGAAAAAAAAAAAAGTGGCCCATTTATCTCATTGATCTCTTGTTTTTGTCTTGGATGTATGCTTTATGTTGTTGTTGTTGTTATCATTATATTATTATTATTACTGTCTGCATAAATGTGTGTGCGTGTGTGTGCGTACGAGCGTGCGTGCGTGTGCGTGCGCGCGCGTGTGTGTGTGCGTGCGTGCGTGTGGTGCGTGTGCGTGTGTGTGTGTGTGTGTGTGTGTGTGTGTGTATGCGAGCGTGCTTGCGTAAGCGTGTGTTTCTCCACCTGCCGTTTGACAGTGGAGATTCTTCGCTACAAAGAAACGAATACATCAATGAGTGACGAATGAATGAATGAATGAATGAATATATATATATATATATATATATACATACATTTGTCATTCATTTATGTATTCATTTATATATATATATATACATATATATATATATATATATACATACATATATATATATATACACATAAATGAATGACAAATGTATATATATATATATATATATATGTATATATATATATATATACATACATTTGTCATTCATTTATGTATTCATTTATATATATATATATATATATATATATACACACACACACATATATATATATATATATATATATATATATATATATATATAGAGAGAGAGAGAGAGAGAGAGAGAGAGAGAGAGAGAGAGAGAGAGATTCGTTTCTACGAACGCCAATCATGCTCAGTTCTCACGGGAAGGTGGGGGTGGTGTGGTAGGGGCAGCTGAAGTACGCTTCCAGCACCTTTACCTTACCTTTTTTTGAAACAGCGTCCATGAAGGCTCTGGAGTCAGCATTGACGTAGTAGTTGCGCACCGCTTTCCTCAGAGTTTCACTGGTCAGCTCATGCAACCGAGTCTGCACAAAGATGATAAAGTAACGTGTCCAGGTTACGTCACCATTGTTTTTCTGTTCGTCTGCACATCTTTCAGTAAATCATGATATTCATATACTAAGTCAGTTGTGAGTAAATACTGAGTTGGCATATTTCTGCTCTTGCACTTTGCCGTGTGGAAGTGCGTCAGGCGGTATGAACGTTTTATGTACGACTTAAGCAGGCAGCACTGGTTTGGTGTATTGTGTCTTTTTTTGTTTCACTGTGGAGGATGATTTATTAGTGAGCTTGTTCATCATGTCATTTTCAGTTCATCCACCTCATTAACCTACTCTCAAGGATCAGTGCTCTGGGCAATAAAAATGGTTAGAATCCATTGCGTGTGTCAACTGGCAGAGACCGATAACAACAATGATACTATTACTGCTTCTACTACTTCTATTACTAGCAAACAACAACAGCAACAACAACAACAACAACAACACACACACACACACACACACACACACACACACACACACACACACACACACACACACACACACACACACACACACACACACGTGCGCGCACACACACACACGCACGCACGCACGCATGCACGCACACGCTCACGCGCGCACACACACACACACACACACACACACACACACATACACACACACACACCACGTGCGTGCACACTTGCATGCACACACGTACTCACACACACACACACACACACACACACACACACACACACACACACACACACACACACACACACACACACATTATTTGATGAAATTCTTCCTTCTCAGTTTCTTGTTAAGAAAACCCCACTCCCAGCGTAAGACCTACCGTGTGAACATCCACATTGTTACTAGATTGTATGACCACGCACCAACGCCCAGCAAGACAACCAAGATCACCACCAGTAGAATGAGAAACTGCGACATAAATAACACGAATCGCACACATTCCGGTCATCACTCAGATTATATCCACTAATATACAATCCAACCATACATTTACCGATTTAAGGCAAACAAAAAGGAAAGACAAAACTTTTTTGTTGAGGACTTTGAATCTGTGTAATCGATTAACATTTCTTTAAGAACACAACATGACAATGCAATGCAAAGTATTACCAAATGATGCAAGGAAAAGAAATAAAACAAAACGACAATCATTGTTCTAAGCAAAACAACAAAAACAGAAGTGCAGTCAGACAGCTCCTTGCGACATAAACCTAGCCAGCCCATTCCCTCTCCCCTCTCCTTTCACTTCACTGTCACAGAGAGAGAGAGAGAGAGAGAGAGAGAGAGAGAGAGAGAGAGAGAGAGAGAGAGAGAGAGAGAGAGAGATGAACAATGAACAATGGTTTATTATCTTTAGGCCACCAGCCCCTAGATACATGGTCAAGAAACAGAAATAACAATGAAGTACAGCGTAACTAAACAAGACTAATAGCAACAGTACTATTAACACAACTTTACTTCCTTTCATATCTAAACTTTTATAGTTACCACCGTGTAATCATCCTTCATGACTTTCGACCAACAGCCCTCTTTGTCGAGTTGCATAAAAGATGAACGAAGCTAGATTTCGAGTCAGTTTCATGGATTTGTTCATCAGAATACTAGTATAGTGCTGATCAATTCCAGACAAATACTTCTTTCTAATATCATCATATAGAGGGCAAACATGAATAAAATGGTTTTCATTTTCTATTACCTTGCAGAAAGGACACAAAAAGTTTAGCGTTTCACTGAAAGTAGTCCTAAAAGAGGAACCGTTATTGGAAGTACTCCGGTTCTTAGTTTAACAAAACCATCACGAAAGCATCTGATATCAAGATATTGAAAATATTGTTCGCTTTCAAACACATTTTTAAATAGCCGGTACGTGCTATATATGTCATTGTTCATTACTGAGCTATCCCATTCCTGTAGATAATTATCTTTCAAACGTTGCTTGAACAATGATACAAAAGAAATTTCACATCCAACACCTTGGTTAACCCAGGCATATCCAAATCCTAAACGAAACAAGGTATTTTTAATCGAACTTGCCCAACATGCTTTACCTTTTCATCCAGTTTTTTTAACATAATATATGCTAATCGTGGTAGCCTTGACTCATCCATCTTCAAAATCTTTAGCCAGTATTTTATGCATCTCACAGAACTGTTAACATATAGTGGATATCTACCCAGTTCACCATACACAATTTTGTTTGGTAATTTTAATGGTACTTTAAGAAACGTTTGCATGCAAATGTATGAATTTTTTCATGTTTTCCAATCTGTTTAGCCCCCACAATTCTGCAGCATACGTAATGACAGGTTGAACTTGTGTGTCAAAAATTTTAAAGAAGCAGGATTTAGATATATCATGGAGACTGCTAATATGTTTTACACAATTCATACATGCTCTTCTACCCTTTGCCGCCAAGGCATCAACACTTTACAAATACTCATTTTCGTTGTAAAAACAAAACCCAAGTAATTATACTCGTAATTAAAACGGATCTATCCTGGAAGTGGTAAACGAGTATAATTACTTGGGTTTTGTTTTTACAACGAAAATGAGAGAGAGAGAGAGAGAGAGAGAGAGAGAGAGAGAGAGAGAGAGAGAGAGAGGAGACAGACAGACAGACAGACAGACGGACGGACGGACGGACTAACGAACAGATAGACAGACTGAGACAGAAACTGGTTGACTGATTGAATAACTGATTGTTTAATTGATCGATTGATTGATTGACTGACCTTACAAACTCAATGATGAAGATTTGAGGCCCTGGGCTAGTTTTGCAGTCCTTGTCATATTTACACGGAGAGAGAGAGAGAGAGAGAGAGAGAGAGAGAGAGAGAGAGAGAGAGAGAGGAGAGAGAGAGCCAGAGGAGGGAGGTAAAAGCCACCATCGATAAACTAAACGATCAAACACACACACACACACACACACACACACACACACACACACACACACACACACACACACACACACATGGACAGCAGTAACAAAAAAAATAATACCCAGATATAATTATCATGGTACCGTCGTGTATCCCCCTTGTTTCCCTCCCCCCCCCCCCACACACACACACACACTTCCTTCCTGACTTAAATGTGCTAAGCACCACTCAGTCCTGCCCCCTCCCCTCCCTTTCCCTCACCGTTTTCAGCAGACACAGGTTGCCTCTGACGGCTCCACAGCATCCAACGATGGCCGCCAGACCAGCACAGTGCCAAACACCAGGAACAGGTAGGCCAGAGGGGTGGTCAGGTTGGTGTCCGTCACCTGCCCAGAAAAGGTCGATACACGTGTCACCATCTTTGTCTGCAGTTTGGAATGTGAAACGGGATAATCCGTTTAATTTGCGAGGTATAGTCTAAATTTATGTCGCAGCCCGCTTTTGTGGGAAGCGAGAAGATGAAGGACACCGAGAACATATTTTGATCCACGACCACTTATCTTAAGCTCTACCTCATTTAGAATTTAATGTCAGCCAGTGCAAAATATGCATTATGGCTGATATAATGGGGAAAAAAAGTCTTCAAAAAGGGTCAAAATTCCTTATCCTAATGATCAAAGGGGTAGCAAACTGTCAGAGATTCACTGTATCTGTGGCATGGCATTATGAAAGGCGAAGAACTTCCCTCTAACTCTGCCGCTTTAGCCCTTCCCTGGACTGAATCAAGTAACCATTTAATGCTGATTGAGTGGACAGAAAGGGTTTTCAAGCAATACAAAAATGAATGAAAAAAAAAAAAAAACCCAGCCACATGAAAAACTCATGACTCTCAGCTCGGCAGGCAAATGCTTCAACCATTTGACCGTGTGCCTATCAAACCAAATTCAAAACTACGTACAGCAGAATGTGAATGACTTGCAAATATTAGCTTCAGTGTCAGAGAATAGCATGCTAGTATAAACATCGAAGTATTTTTCATTTAGGAAGAGACAGATCCTGCTGTGGCTGAGTAGACTAATTGGAGAGAGAGCCAGGCACCGTTTTGACTGAGTAGACTTATGACAGAGATATGTATCGTTATGGCTAAACAGACCAATTAGGGACAGACAGGATTGTAATTTTGTGTACAGGTGTAAGGTATAAAATGTACTCATGTAAATTATCAAACATGCAGGCAGATCAACGTACAAGGTAGGAATGTACCGGTGCTAAGGATTAGAAGGATCAACTGTACTGATGTAAGGAATAACGTGTCTGTAATACTTCACCTGTGCCCTACCTCAGAGTAGCTGATGACCAGAGGTATATGGTGGTCGGTGGAGGTGGAGGTGACCTTTTCCACGTAACGGCCAGCATCTTCCTCTGTCAGCAGCCAGCCGCCCACCGCCAGCAGAGAAATGCCCAGCAGCTGCAACACCGTGTATTGCCATGGTCAGTACCCCCCTTACAGAAAACACCGTGTATTCCATTAGTCAGTAACGCCTAATTGTAAACACCGTGTATTCCGACAGTCAGTACCCCCTGGCTGTGAACACCATGAATTGCCATAGTCAATCCCCCCTAACTGTAAACAACGTGTATTTAAATGGTCAGTATCCCCTGAGTGTAAACATCGTGTGTTCCCATAGTCAATAACCCCTAACTGTAAACACCGTGTATGTCCACAGTCAGTACCCCATAACTTTGAACATAATGTATTCCCATAGTCAGCACCACCTAACTGTAAACACCGTGTGTTCCAATTGTCAGTACCACTCCCCCCCCCACCCCCCTGTAAACACACTGTATTTCCATAGTCAGTATCCCCTATCTGTGAACACTGTGTATTCCCATAGTCAGTTCACCCTAATTGTAAACACCTTGTATTCAAATAGTACCCATTTCTGTAAACACTGTGTATTGCCAAAGTAAGTACCCCCTAACTGTGAACACAATATATTCCAATATTCTGTACCCCCTAACTGTAAACAACGTGTAATGCCATAGTCAATACCCCTACCTGTAAACACTGTGTATTCTAATAGTCAGTACCCCCTAACTGTAAACACTGCGTATTGCCGTAGTAAGTACCCCCTAACTGTAAACACCGTGTATTTCAATAGTCAGTTTTCTTAGATTATACAAGACTGGGCAGTACAAGGCAAAGTGTATTTCGTCTTCTTCAATGTGTTTTTAAACTGGGCGTAGTGGCTGTGTGCAACACACACACACACACACACACACACACACACACACACACACACACACAGACAGAGAGAGAGAGAGAGAGAGAGAGAGAGAGAGAGAGAGAGAGAGAGAGAGAGACTCTTCCCTCACCCCTCTCATACACACACCACACGGCACACATGCGAGGTAATACGCGCGCCTTCTCAGAACGGATGCTGACAGCTCTCAAGTGCGCACAGAGTTCACGCTCCAAGCGTTGGAACGACCCCAACACCGCGCCAGAGAAAGCGGAAAGTGACAACGGGATGTAGTATCAATTGACAAACTGCCGCGCTGCAGCAAAAAGCTAAGGGTGCATTTCCATATGCCGGAGGCGACGTCGGAGCGGTATGCCATGCGTCGTCTATGCGGGACGGTAAAAAAAACAGTACTAACGCACTGTTAGCCATGGCCCTGTTGCATTTGTTTCGCCCGTATCCGGCCGCTCTGTTTGTCTCCCCTGGTGTTCGTTACGGCCGCAACCGGCTGCACGTGCTGTGTTAGTTTCCCTCACTCACTGCGACCTTGTTTTAAGTCAAGGTTGGCCAAAATAAATAGGCATCCCTGAGAGGTGTCCACTGAAATCTTAGCAGTAGTATGGGGTGTGGGAAACGATTCATTCACAAGACTAGGGTCGTGAACTGACCGCATTTCATTGGTTTCTCAACACACACACACACACACACACACACACACGAATACTAGGAGCGGTTTTGGGCTGAATAAGTATAAATGCAAGAGGGTCTTGAAGTGACACGAAAGTGTAGCTGCACCAGTTCTTCACGTCGTATTTGTTTATTATTCTACATTGTATTGTCTCGTATTGTCTTCTGTTTCTCTCTCGTTTTCTTGATTTTATGATACAGAATTAATACCAACTAAAATGTTTTTTAAAAAACCGACATCATGACACTACTGCTACTTCTACTACAACTACAACTACAAGTAGTAATAGTAAATACTAGTAAAAACATAGTAGTAGTAGTAGTAGCGGCAGCCGCCGCTGGTGTGGCAGTAATGGAAGTAGCAATAATGATAACAATCATCATCATGACTACAACGTCAAACTATAGAGATTTTCACCATCGTCGTGTCTGCGATGCATTTCCATTCATTCGTTATGTGTTGAGCAACCTACCACAAAGTTTGATCAAATTTGTCCAGTTTTCTTGCTCGGGCAATGTATTATACAAAAACACTGCTGATTAACTGATTTTTTCCCCCATCTCTTTCATCACTGTCCTTAGGCTTATCAATGTTTCAAAATAGGATTTCTCTCAATTTATCACCATGTTTTTTCCCTGTCCACTTTTATCCCTGTGTTATTTTCTAATATGTATCAGGAGTTGAGCCCAAGTTCCTGGTGATTTTGTATATTAATTTGTTAGGGGAGTGTGACGATGAAAAAGAAATGGATTGCTTGTGCAGGCTATCGAAAAAGGAGAAAAACAAAACAAAACAACGTGCAGCACGCATGCATGCTGAGCGGTGAACAGAGTTCAGGGGGATTTTTTACTTGTACAATGTGTAGTTGAAGGAGAGAGAGAGAGAGAGAGAGAGAGAGAGACTGGACCGGTCGACGGCGCCATAAAGACTGCGAGATTCTGCAGGAACGCATTCCTTATAGTTTTTTTATCAAAGAGACATGAGGTGTCTTGCGAAATTGTAAATTGAAGGCCCGGCTGGCCACTAGTAAAAAGACAGTCAGGAACTTTCTCTCCGGATAGAATAGGGCTGTGGTCTTTTTGCTGAGAGGGGCACAAGCACAGTTTGTGTTTGTTTCGTAGTCGACGAGAGATCGCTGAGACTGGAAGTTGGGAAAGAATGGTTATTGGTCTGTGAGAACCAGGAAATTTTGTTTGCGGAAAAGATTGTGTGTGTGTGTGTGTGTGTGTGTGTGTGTGTGTGTGCGTGCGCGTGTGTGTGTATATGTGTGTGTGCGTGAGTGCGTGCGTGCGTGTGTGTGTGTGTGTGTGTGTGTGTGTGTGTGTGTGTGTGTGTGCGCAAAACTTTGAAAGAAAACAAATCTTTTAGTCAATGAGGCCTGTTGATGTACTTCTGAAAAATATGTCTAATAATTTTTTTGTTAAAAAGAAAAAAAAAAGAAAAAAAAAGAAAAAGTAGAATTCATATGTAAATACTGTAAAAAGTGAAGCTGTAATTAAAATGGGGGACTCTCTTTTGTTTGTCTGACTGGCTGGCTGTCGACACTGTGTGAGCGAGAGTCTGATAATAATTATGATAGGCCTATGTCACAATCCATCACCATGTTTACAATTTCAAAAGAAAAAATCCGGAAGAATTTGTGCTCTTGTCTCATGTAGCCCTTCGCGGTTGTTGCTGTTGCTGTTG
>JADBJO010000097.1:231884-234384 GCA_016801955.1 Conus betulinus | reverse complement strand
GGGGGGTGGGGGGGGGGTGGAGGGGGGGAGGGGGGGGGGGGGGTCGGGTGGGGGGGGGGGGGGGGGGAGGGGGGGGGGAAAACGGGGGGCGTGCGCCCCCCCCCAGGAGGGAGTTATTGAAACGTCGGGTTTCGGGGGGGGTTTAGTTGTTAGTTAGGGTTATTTGTTGGTTTTTTTTGGTGGGGGGGCGGGGGAGGGTGGCGGGGGGGGGGGGCTGGAGCCGTCCCTTCTTTTAGGGGGGGGCCTTGGGGTGGGGGGTAGGGGTTCGGGGGGGGGGGGGCGGGGGGGGAGGAGGGGGGGGGGGTGCGTCCAGGCGGTGGGGGGGGGGCGGGGGCGGCGCGGGGGGGCGGGGGGGTTGGGGGTGGGGGGGGGTTGGGCAGGGGGGGGAGGTCGGGGGGAGCTGGGGGGTTGGGAGCGGGGGGTTGGTGCTGGTGGGGGGGTCGTTGGGTGGGTGTGGGGTTGGGGGGAGGGTGGAGGGGGCCCGCCCCTGCGGGGGGGGGCCCGTGGGGGGGGAGGGGCTGGGGCGGCCCCGGGGGTCGCGGGGGGCGGGAGACTGGGGGGGGTGGGGGCGGGGGGGGGGGGGGGGGAGGGGCGGGGGGGGGGGGGGGGGGGGGGGGGGGGGGGGGGTGGGGGGGGGGGGGGGGGCGGGTTGGGGGGGGGGTGCGGGGGGGGGGGGGGGGGGGGGGGGCGTGGGGGGGTAACACAAAAAAAAAAAAAAAAAAAAAAACAAAATGAATAATCAACGAAATGATGAACGATGATTGGGGGGGGGGGGGCGGGGGGGCGGAGAGGGAGGGGGAGGGGGAGAGGGTGGCGGGCGGTGCGGTGGGGGGAGCGGTGAGGAGGCGGGGGCTGCGGGGGGCGGGGGTGAGGGGCGGGGGGGCGAGCGGGTTGGGGGCGTCGCGGGGGGGGGGGGGGGTGGGGTGGCGGGGGCGGAGAGGGGGCGGGGCGTTCGGGGAGGGAGCGGGGGGCGGAAGGGAGAGGGGGGCGTGGGCGGGGGGGGGAGGGGGATGGTGGGGCGTGCTGGGGGTTGGGCGGTGGTGGGGAGAGGGGGGGGGTGGGGGTATGGGGTGAGGGAGGGGGGGGTGGGAGGGGGGGCTCGGGGGAGGGTGGTTTGGCCTGGGGGGGCTGGGGAGGGGGGGGGACGGGGTGGGGGTGGGGCGGGGGCAGGGGCGGGGGGGGGGGCCGGGGGGGGGGGGGGGGGGGGGGGGGGGGGCGCGGGCGGGGGGGGTGGGTTGCGGGGGGGGAGGGGGGGGGGGGGGGGAGGGGGGTGCGCGGGGGTTCGGGGGGGGGGGGGAGACGGGGCGCGGCGGAGGGGGGTGGGGTTGGGTGGGGGGGGGGCCCCCGACCCCTCGCGGGCCCCGGTGGCCGGGGGCGGGGGGGGGGGGTTCCTGGGCACCTCGGGGGGTGGGGGGGGTGGGGGGAGCTTTTTGGGGGGGGGGGGCGTTGGGGGGTGGGGGGGCCTTGTGGGTTGTGCTGGGGTTGGGGGTATTGGGGTTGTGGGGTGTTGGTTGCGTGGGGGGCGGGTGGGGCCCTGGGGGGCTGTGCTGGGCGGTGGCCGCTTGGGGGGGGCGCGGTGGGGGGGGGGGAAGAGAGAGAGCGATGAGAGGAGAGGCGTGGAGGGCGCGCGGGGGGGCGAGGGAAGGGAACAGGAGAGCAGAGATTTTTGATTGAGTATGGAGAATTATTTTTATTTTTTTTCGAGAGATGAGGGAGAGAGCCCCCCCATTGCGATCGTTGGGGAATCAGTGCGCCTGTGTCGATATTATTAGTGTTTGACGTATGGATTGAAACAAACACATAATTACGAGGGCCGAAAACTTGGTATTGATACCACACTGGCGGCGCATCGGCTGTCTGTAGTCGGATCTTGATCGGAGTCTGTGCGTGCATGCATGCGGCGTGGTGTGTGGTGCTGTGTGTGTGTGTGCCGCTGCGCGCGGAGCGGCTGCGGCAGACGAATGAAGTGCAATGCAGCTGTCGCACATTCCCCTCATCTCGTCACTCTATGGCAGCGCAGTGGTAGCCTTGTTTTCTGTAGTGGTGATTTTTTCTGACCGCTGTCCACTGGAAGCCTAGGCCACGTAAAAACTGACCCCCCCCCGATTCCTTCAGGTATCAGACGTGTCATAGTTTTCGTCCTAGGCGGAAAGCTCTGTCTCCGACACCGCCTCGTGTTTTGTCCCCCCTCCCCCCCCCCCCCTGAAGAGAGACTTTGTGCCGGGCGGCGTACCAGTTTAATTTGGTTTGTGTCCTTGTTATTCGTTGGTTTGCTTTTGACACCCCCTTTGTCCTGTATGGCTTGTGTTTTGGCGAGACCTCGCATGGCTGTGGTTCCTAACTCGAACTCGGAGTTACTTTGTCCTGTTTGTGCTTCTCCTCTTATCGACGCTCTATTCCTCTCGATCTTCTCTCCTGTCTCTCTTTGTCTCTCTTGCAGTTCTGTCGGTGTCTGTCTGTGGTCCTGGGTATCTCATCTCTCTCGCTCTTCTCTTTCTCA
>JADBJO010000097.1:214384-226884 GCA_016801955.1 Conus betulinus | reverse complement strand
AAGGGTATGGCTGTCTTGAGGCGGTTGTAACAGTCATGTCAGTTTTGATTTGTGCGTCTTCCGCTGGAAGTAAAGACTTTCAGCTTGTTACCAGACTCAACCTGAACTTTGTCTGGATCTGATTCAAAGAGAGATTTGAAAAAACTGTTCTCACTCATATCAGTCAGCGTCTTATGTCCATTCAAGTTTCTTTAGAGAGCAGGAGTTTGATTCTTTAACAGTTATTCGATTCTCTGACAGAACTAAGTCTGGTGACTTCCTGAACGATGAAAAAAAAAATGTTAAGAAAACGTTTCAAGAGCATGATCATCATGCAAATGTACGATTGCACTGTGGTCTTGGTACTTACAAACAAAGATTTTAGCAAGAATATGTTATGTGCAAGAAATTTTGCCACATTTCAACAGTTGGATTTGCCTGGGACCTGCGGCACCAGGTCTTCCAACGGTGATCGCCGGAGAGACTCCATTCCTGATGCAACAATGAATTAGGCTCAGCAGAAACCCCCCTCTTAGGATAGCGCAGATTGAACTAATGCGACTTGTGATTGTAAGGAGAATCAGGTGTGACGGAGATGAGACTGTACTGCTACCTGGAGTTAGACCTAGTCTCCCAACAAAAAAGAAAATGCACTACTCACTCGTAGCTTTCGACAGCCATCCGGCCATTTTCTTCAGCGATGCTGTTGCTGACTGAGTGAACTCGATTCAGATCACGCGACCATGGGACATACCCTATGTCACGTGACCGAATCAATGAAGTGTACACCGGGGCCAGGGTGTAGCGGCCCCAGTCCCTGTTGAGCGGGGGGTGGGGGTGGGGGGGATGTTGGTGGCTGCGATGTAGATGGCCTCCTTGACCCCTCGCTGGAACCACCTGTTTTCTCTGTCCAGGATGTTGACGTTGTGTCCGTGTCAAACTGGTGTTGCTCGGAGTGCAGGTGTGCTCCGACAGGTGTAGAATCCTTCTTGTGTTCTGTGAGTCTCTTTTGGAGGGGACGTTCTGTTTCTCCGACATAGTGTTGGTTGCAGTCACGGCAGTCTGTTCTGTAGATGACGCCGGATTTGTCGAGTTTGTTGGTTTGTCCTTGGTGGCGACAGGTTGGCTGCGGATGGTGTTGGTGGGCTTGGGATGGACCGCGACCCCTAGTTTCCTGATCTTCCTGGTCAGAGCTTCACTTACACCTCCAATATAGGGAATGGTTGTATGTCCCTTGCACTCTTGTTGTTCTCTCGCTAGTGGTTGGGGTGGGGGTAGATCTCTTGCCTCCCGGACTGTTCCAGGCCAACTTCTGGTAGCCCGAGATCGTGAGCACTTCCTTCAGGTGGTCTTTCTCTTTCTGCTGTGCCTCTTGAGTTGAGCAGATGATATTGGCTCTGTGTCACAGAGCAGATGGTCTTGGCTCTGTGGGTGAGAGTTCGAATCGCCCCAAGTTTGTGTTCCAGAGGCTGGTGGCTGTCGCACTGCAAGTACTGGTCTGTGTGGGTCGGTTTTCAGTAGACCGCGAAGGGGATGAGACTGAGTTGCTCCTTTTTGGATTCAACTGATCACCCTTGGAAAGATGAGGAAACGGGGAAAAGGGTTTTATTATCAATGTGTTTCATTCGAATTACAGAGCATCCGTTGTTTTATAATTAAACCTTGGGGGTAGATGAGGAACGGGGGAAAGGTTTTGCTACCAATGAGTTTCATTCGAATTACAGAGCATCCATTACTTTATAATTATAAACCTTGGGGGTATGAACTTGGGAAATGTAAAAAGGCAGCCTCTTGTTGACTTTGGTCATGAAGAGGTCTACTGGGGAGGGATTATTGGTTCCATACCACTGAATATTCAGCTGAGCTTTAAGTCTATCTGAAGGATGCACTATGATCTTTTCAAAGACTTAGTTAAGTCATTGAATTTCTGTGCTATGTGCCTGGTTGAGAGTGTAATACCTAACTGTGGCATCAGTGGAGGAGAGCCTCTGTTTACAAAGAGAGGACCGATGAAACAATCCCTCTCTGTGTTCACACAGGAACCCACTGTCGTGTTGTATGTCCATTTGACGAGCTCACCACGTTTCACTGCAAAGCACTGAAGACAGCAGAAAACTGTTCCTAGTTCCGGTAAACTGACGTGCCACTTGCTCTTCTCAGTGCCCTCCCCACCCCTTCCCGACATAGAGAGATTCAATTTGTTCTCTCCAGTTTAAAGTGGATGCTGTGTTGGGTTCTCTCCCCGGGGGCCCAACGTTCTTAGGAAACTCTTGGGCTTGATGACTGTGTCCAGCCACTCATCCACGGACCCCACGGAAGCATTCGATCAGTCCATTTGTCCCTGAGTTCCTGCAACTGGGTTCCAGAGAGATGAAAGTCCTGCAGTGACCTCCCCATAAGAATCTCGCTCTACAGGGTCATAAGATCTCAGGAACTTCATCTTGCCGAACTGTACAGATTCGATGCCATCGTTCATTCAGACAGACCAGTAAGTATTTCTGCTATGTGTACCATTAACGAGGACACTGTAATGGAAAGTGTTTCTAATCTCATTCATAATAGTTCAACAAAACTGGATCGTGGAGAGTTTGCGTCTGTGATTTGTAATGGACCCGTTTGAAAGTATACATCTTGTCTGTGTACTGCATGGTGTTCAACTGGGCCAGAAGAAGGAGGTCGTCTTGGTGGATACGTTCGAGAGAATAAACTCCAACCTGAGCAAGGACGCCATCTCTTCCTCTGTGTTGTTGATGAGGAGATGGGGATAGGCCTACCTTTACGTAAAAAGCAGGAACATACCAACCGTCGTGGCACAGTGGTTAGCATCGCTGATTCCGGACTGGGAGGCCGTAGGTTTGATTCCCATCAGAGTGTTTTTTTTTTTTTTTTTTCGGAGTGGCGTCTGCTATGGGTTCACATTGGAAGACTGAAGTACACAATTGTGTTTTTCATCTACTTATTGGATGAATCTGTTGGTGTCGCTGATGCTAGAATTTCCTGACCAACAGTATGTCTGTATATCTCAGACCTGGCTGACGTCGAGATATAACATAAAAGTAAGTGTGGAGTTTCATCCTGCCATGCAGTCTTGGGGCAGAATGGAGCTCCACAGCATCCTCATCCTCATCCTTATTGATCAGCTCAAACAGAGTCTCAAATCCTGTGGCCCGTTATGCCTTTGCCTCTTGGTGAGCTCGTATGAGGCCACCAGTATCGGCAACTCATAAAGACTGTTGCTGGAATCCCCCGGAGGGTGAGGAATTACTGTTGTCGGTAGAGGGCTCAGGAGATGGTGTCCTGTGTATGTTGGATCAGAACAAGCATTACTGTACACCACCGAAATGAATCAGCAGAAGTGAAGTGCCTCCTCTGGTGGGTTTGCCTCATGACAACATGACACAGACTGCTCCCTGTGGGTTGCCGGTGACCTGGCTGCAACGGGACTAGCCAGAATGCAGCTGTGGAATGAGCGACCTGAGAATAATCCCAATGAAGTGGCCCGGAAGGAGGATGAAACTGAAAAAAAAGCTGAAACATGCATCTCCCGTACTGGCAGAGCTACAGGTTGATGAGAATGACTAGGCCATTTGTCCTCCTCCGAATCATTCTCGTGTTCTTTACTGCTGAAGATGTGTATTGAAGAGCAGAGTGTCTGGGGAGAAGAGGGCGAGGTAGGGGAGCAGGGGGCGGGTCCACTCAGGATATTATGTAGTCTGATTCCAGCACCAAGACGATGCAGTCATTCAGTCTCAGTTTGTGCCGAGAGCGGATGATGCCACATGCTTTCTACCTGGGAGGGAGAGAAATGACAAAAGGTGTAAAATGGGGCCAGGCTGTTGGGGATGCTGTCGTGTGGGCGTCCGCTATGCTGGTTGCTTCCTGGGACCATGTCATTCGGCATCTGAAGCTGATACTTCTGCCTCAGTCATTCAGGCAGCGGGACACAGGATATCTCCAGCCAGTGAGGCCTCACCCTGGGCAGGAACATGTGCAGACTGCTGGGAGTTTTTGCTGTTGTTCCATGTGGCTTGGGTTCCTTGAGATGAAATGTTCGTTGTGCACGGCGAAGACCTTGGTCCTGGGCCATACGCTGGTAAGTTAGTTAACCTAACATTCTTGTGGAGAGTCGGCTGTATGGCCACTGTGTGAAAACTAGCCAGACCTGATGATCTGGAATCCTGCAAGTCCCATCTGACCAAAGAGCTGCAAGAGACAGACCAAGAGGACGTGGTGCTTGGTGCCTGCCACAAGAAAGCTTGGTGACATTTTTTTTTTTTCAACCTGAGATGGTAAGTGTGTGTCCTCGCTCGTCTGTGCAGTTCCTATAGTTTTGTTCATCCGACAGCTCTGACATGACGCTCGTGGTCGGCTAGGCTGCAGATACTATCACTTGTACAACTGAAAGGAGCTGGACTTGGATTTATAGATAGACACACTTGCGATCCCCGAGGCTGGAACACCTTTCCTCCGCCCTTCTTCTGTGTAGGAATCTGAAGGGTTGTCTACAGTTTGGGGTGGAGAGCTTGCCAAATCATAGTCTGACCTTTCTCCTGGCACATCGAGGGAATGCCTAATTCAAGTTTTGAAGAGGGCGAGCACGTGTCTTTTTACAGTGGCATGGAGCAAATGCCTCTGTCTGTAAGTCTGTCTGTCTCCTCTATCTGTTTGTCTGTCTCTTCCTCTCTCTCTCTCTCTCACACACACACACACAAATATATATATATATATATATATATATATATATATATATAGAGAGAGAGAGAGAGAGAGAGAGAGAGAGAGAGAGAGAGAGATTACACACACACACACACACACACACACACGCACACACACACACACACACACACACACACACACACACACACACACACGTATCGGTTTACGCCCACTCTTTCTTCACCACTTCACCCCACCCCTTGTTACTTATTACATCGCTTTCTCTCCTCTCACCTTTTTTGTGACTTTCTGTCCATCTTTCTCTTTTTACAAAGCTGCCGAAGACTAAAACGATGATCAGAAGAAGGGAAAGGGTGGGATTGTGAGGGGGGGGGGGATGGGGGGGGGGGGGGGGGGGGGGGGGGGGGGGGGTAACCCACGACTTGGTCATGAGACGGAGGGAGAAATGGGAGGTGGGAGAGATGGGGTCGAGGGAGGGGAAGGGTCGGTAACAAGACTGATTACTCGAAGGGAAGAGTGGGCGGGTGGGGGGTGGGGGGGGGGGGGTAGGAAATAGGGTTTGGTATGGGGGAAGGGAGGTGATGAGGAATGGTGGTGATGGGTACGACTACTTCCAAGTATTCCGCCGTTGAAGAAAATGACCATATGAGCGAAGGAAGGGTGCCAAGAAATAAGGGAAGGAGCATGGGGGGAAGAGGGGAAGGGAACGACGGGCTGTGTTCTTATGAATGTCACCTGACCGTTGTAGGGGAAGATGAGAGGAAACAGAGGATGATTGGTGGGAAGGGGGGGGGGGGGGGGGGGGGGGGCAGGATGCTCCCGTATGACACAACGAAAAACGATGGCACACACACACACACACACACACACACACACACACACACACACACACACACAGAGGAACCATTAGAGGTCTGATAATCAGACACCAAGATTGTTTTCCTTCTTCTGCTAGACCTCCACTGAGCACCTGAGGACTACACGGGTTTCAGCACCTACGTGGATGTCACCGGGTGGCTGGGGGATAGGCTGCACCACTGGACTGTCCTCAGACACATGTTTCAGTTCTTCCTGAGCTGACGATGGCAAAATTGCTGGACCCAAAGATCCCTTCCAAGATCTCTTCTGGCACTCTATCTAATTCCTCCCTAGAACGTGCTTCCTAAGTCCCAAGTGGTTTAGTACACAGGGGAGGAAAGTGCTGCTGGATCTCTGTGCCAGTTATCCTCATTTCAACACACAGAGCATCCAGTAGTTTGATGGCGTATGGACCTCATTGTGGCCAAGTATGGAGATCACGACGAACAGCCTGTCACTCCAGTAGTCTTGGATTTTGTATCGCCCATGATGCCGCTGGCGACACACAAACAGATCATGTGGAAACCCTCCTTGGTCGTGCAGGTGCTTCCTCGTGGTTGCCGACAGCTGGACGTACTCTTCTGCTGTGTCATGAGCCGCCTTCTGTCTGGCCAAGTGCTCTGAGAGCCACTGAGTAGGCATGACTTCTTACCATACGTGCACTTTCCTTCCAAAAACATGTTGAAAGGAAGATGGGGATTCCATTCAAACGTCAGAAAGAAAGGCGAAAATCCTGTAGCGGCAGGGTAGGAAGGGCGAGAAGAAGGAGGAGGTACAGTTATACACATGGATGAGTTCTGGCAGGAACACGGGCCATCTCTTCTGCTCAAACTGGAAAAGTCTTCAGGAGATTGTGCATTGTCTGGTTGAACCTTTTCCACTGACTATTACCAGCGGTGCTAAAGGGCGTGGTGCGAGACTTCTCAGTTTCATAGTTCTCGCTCAATTTGACAATGACATCGGCTTCGAAACACCTCCTCTGATCAGAGTGAAGGCGCAGCAGAACGCTTAAGTGTATGAACCTGCACTTGGATCAGGGGTCTGGCCTCAGTGGCTGCGATTTCATCGCGCATTGCCACCACGACGGAAAAACAAACCAGTAATGGCCCAAACGTTGACATGGCCATCCCTAACAGGCTTCAGAAGTGTGAAATCGACAGAGATTACCTCCAAAAGTTTCCTTGCTAACAGATCACTCACGAGTGCATGCA
The DNA here is from genome assembly GCA_016801955.1 of Conus betulinus. Taxonomy (NCBI): domain Eukaryota; kingdom Metazoa; phylum Mollusca; class Gastropoda; order Neogastropoda; family Conidae; genus Conus; species Conus betulinus. The sequence continues at coordinate 220,159 of JADBJO010000097.1, read as the reverse complement.
CTTAAGTTCTTGAGCTCTTTGCTGTTTGGTAACTCTGGCGATGGTGACACCGTTCATCCGCATCAGAGTGGACGAAGGACCAGTGTGCCCATCGCCTCAAGAGTTGTAAGGTTCTGTCTGGACCCCTGTGTCCAGACTGGTGATGAGTGAGGTGAAGGACAGTTGCTCTCGAAGCCTCAAGAATCACAACTCGGCTGATGTTACCAAGTTCTGAGCCCCGAACTTCCTGGCAGAGGACGCGCTATCCTGTATCGTCAACCTGTCAAGCTGTTGAGCTGACTCCTGAACAGGTGGGAGAGACGGGAACGATGATACCTTGATTACAGATCTTGAAGAAAGCTGAACGACTTCTGATCCAAGAAAGAATCAGACAATGCGACCACAACATCCGGAGGCTCGATAACGAAATTCGAGAGACAAACGCGGAACTTCACAAAATCCTCCCACAGGAAATAGCGTGCGACATTTTACTTTCATGCCGCCTCGCGCATGCGCACGAGTTCAATGTTTACAAACAGAGGCAACGCGACAAGTTCGAACGCTTTCGCCAGAAACAACAACCCACGGAAACTTACTGACCTCCAACGCCATAGACACCAACAAATGGATTATTAATCTCTCCAACCGTGCTCTCAGTGACAGTGAATCAAGTGTGCTGAAGAAAGGACTTAACTTCTGTGTTGCGCCCACATCGATTCCAGTCAAGGAAATCGTAGCTTCCACTGAAGCAGCGTGCAGCCAGATTAAAGACAAAGCCACAGCAGACAGCCTACGGAGCGAAGTGGTCAAAGTCATGCAGTCCAGTAAGCCACCCAAGTCCAACATTTCACGAGAGGAAAAACAAACCCTGAAAAACTTGAGACAGGACGACAGCATCGTCATCCTTCCAGCTGACAAAGGTGGGACCACAGTATTATTACCGAAAGATGAGTACAACAAGAAAGTACAGACCCTTCTCAGTGATACAGACACCTATGAAAAACTCAAGACTGACCCTACGAAGAAAGTGAAAAACCGGCTTATCAACCTACTGAAGAAATGGAAGAAAGAATATTCTATCTCCCCTAATCTTTACCAACGTCTTTACCCCACTTCAGAATCCACGCCTAAGCTGTATGGATTACATAAGATACACAAAGAAGGATGCCCCCCCCCCCCCCCTCCGCCCCATTGTGTCCAGCTGTGGCAGTGTCATGTACAGTGCCTCCAAATTCCTGACACAAATATTGGGACCTTGAGTTGGGCAGACCGAGCACCACATAGTCAACAGCACAGATTTTGTACAGAAGATGGAGAACCAGCAACTGGCTCCAGGGGAGAAACTTGTCTCCTATGATGTTTGTGCACTTTTCACTAGCATCCATGTACCCAAGGCTCTCCAAGTCATTCGGGAGAAGATTGAGGATGACTACCACCTTCGTCACCGGTGTTAATTCACTACAGAACAGGTGCTAGAACTGTTGGAACTGTGCCTCACTAGCACCTACTTTTCGTTCAACCATGAGTTCTACCAGCAGAAACAAGGAGCTGCCATGGGTTCGCCAGTATCTCCAGTGGTAGCCAACCTGTACATGGAACATTTCGAAAAAGTAGCCCTTGAGACCGCTGCCAACCCTCCCAGCATGTGTGGTACCACTATGTGGATGACACCATGACCCGCATACAGGAGACGGAGGTTGACAGCTTCACCACTCACTTGAATTCCATTGACGACAGTATCCAGTTCACTTCGGAAACTGAATCAGAAGGGAAGATCCTGTTCCTGGATACACTCATCACGCGAACCCATGACGACAGGGTGGAGACCACCGTCTATAGGAAACCCACCCACACTGACCAATATCTGAACTTTTACTCTAACCACCCCTCCAGCACAAGAGATCCGTTTTCAACACCCTCATGCACAGAGTCTCTGTGCTGTGTTCCACTAAGGAGGAAGAGCTGAAAGAAGAACACATCAAGACTGCCCTTTCGCTAATGGATACCCTGCATGGATGTGGGACAACCCTCGAGTTCGCTACCCTTCTACAGATACGGACAGTGTGAAAGTGGGGATCCCTTACATTAAAGGAGTCTCAGAGCGTCTAGCCAGGACCTTCCAACAACATGGATGCAAAGTGTTCAACAAACCCACCAACTCCCTACGCCAGCAACTTACCCATGTCAAAGACAAAAACGGACCCCCTCAAGCAGTGTGGTGTAGTGTACTAGGTTGGGTGTCAAGACTGTACCCATACCTACATTGGCGAGACAGCACTCACCACCTGTCTACAGGAACACCAAACCGATCTACTTCTGCCATACATGAACATCTACAAGCCACAGGCCACAGTTTCAGCCCCCAAGAAACCAAGATCTTATCTACAGAGCCCTTCATCACAAAAAGAAAAGTTAAAGAAGCCATCGAAATTAAAACCAGACGCCCTAGCCTGAACAGAGATCAAGGCTTTGAACTCCCCCCCCCCCCCCCCCCCCCCCCCCCCCCCCCCCCCCCCCCACCCCAGATTCTGACAACCGTTCACCCCACACAATAGTCGTCCCACCAGGTCTCGCTGCCACAACAGCAACAGTGAGCTGAAGAAGACTGGGTGACCCTGTCAAAATATTCTCCAAGTAAGTTTTTGATTCTGAGTCTATAACGACGTTTCTAACCTTGAATACTTGTTTCCTTGTTTTCTTGTTTTGACCAGCGGCTTTTTCATGCTTTTGATGGCTCTGTAACTGCGACTGACATAGTCTGGCTGAATCATGGAAGACGGACTGACCTGCCACGTGTCCCTGCAGGCCACACAAAACGGCAGTCAGCTCCTCCCCTGGACCCCCTGGACTGTCAACAGGACACCGAGACAGATCCTCTGCGTCCTTGTTCTCTCACCATGACGTGTACTCAAGGACAACGGGAAACAAGCTTGCTCCACTGCCCAACGCTGTTCTAAGGCCCCTGACTTTGAAGTCTTCAGGTGGCTCAGGGATTGTTGTCAGTGAAGACAACAGTAGAGTGCGTTCAGGACTTAATGGAATTTCTCACACATGGCCCACGACAAGGCCAGCAACTCCAGCTTCATGCTGCTGCACAGTTTTTCACATTCCGTTCAGTTGGTCTCAGACTGCGACTTGTGATTGCTGTGACTACGTTCACACGCTGATTCTGAGAGCAAAGCACTAAATCCTTCATCAGTCCTAAGAATGAATGGCAGAGTAAAGTTGATATACCCACTTACAGGAGCTGAGGTGAAAGACACCTCTAGCAAAATGAAGACAGTCTAGCAATGTTTATTTCAGTCAGCCGTAATACAGACGTTCCTACTCTTCCGCTTCTTGTCGCGGCCTTTTTTTTTTTTCTTTTTTTTTTTTTTTTTTTTTTTTTTTTTTTTTTTTTTTTTTTTACATAATTAAGAGAGACTAGCTGGAACAGGAGTTTCGCCTTTTGTGCATACCTGCAGACCAAACGTCTGTATGAACTAGCAAACCCCGAGAATGAAGATGGATGGATGTGGAAAGAGAGTGGCTGCGCCACATGCAACACTGCACTCATGACCCAACTCATCTCCCCACTCCGTCCACACTTGGTCTTACCAACAGGATGAACCGGCACAATCCACACAAATCTGTCTATCTATCTATCTATCTATCTATCTATCTATGCATTTGTCTATGTATCTATAGATCTATCTATCCATCTCTCTCTCTCTCTCTCTCTCTCTCTCTCTCTCTCTATATATATATATATATATATATATATATGTGTGTGTGTGTGTGTGTGTGTGTGTGTGTGTGTGTGTGTGTGAAACAATCAGTCCAAGATCATCACACAATTTTCATAATTTATGACGTTTTGGCCATCCGCTTTGTATTTCACTGGAACATGTTGAAAAACCGATTGGAAAATCATGCCGTTACAATGTAAATCATGACACCGATTTCTCACATTACTGTAGACAAAGATTTTTTCTCATAAGTAGTAGAATGATAGTTGATTTAGTCACTGAGGTAAATTCTGACATCAGTTTAGGCTACAGCATTGTCTCTCTAAAGTTACAGAAGTCAGTTTACCACTCATACGTCTTCTATGGGCGACATGTTGCCATGAGATGTGAAGTGTTTTCTTATGGTTTCAAACTCACTTTGGCCTGAGTGCTGACTTTGGGGAACTTGTGTAATATGGACTCGTCAAAGATGACTGTCACGTACTCGGAGAGTGAACATACCTTTATATCAGTCAGCTTAAAAACAGCGTATGGCGCATGTCTGCACAACTTTGATCTGAGAACTCGGTTTGTGAGGTTCAATGTTTTTAAGCGGGATCAAATAAGAGTTAAAAGGTCAATTTCAATGTCATTAGCTATGCCAGGCAGGCACGTCTAGCTTCTTGCGCAGAAGTACATGAAATATCCACAGACACTAAACACACATGAGATGGCATTGTTGTGGAGTGGGTTCAACAATCAGGAGGCATGGAATAGTCTGGCTCAGAAGAAACCATGAACATGTTTGCACCTCTCATCAACATTAAAACTTCTTATCCAGACACACTGCTGAATTGAATGAAAAGGCCTAAATCAAGAAGTCTTTGATTGACATAGAAATGTTATGTTTTCACATCTCCGTTGACCTGCATCTCTATAAGGTGGCCTACCAAATCAAGTGAAATGACGTGGATCGCTTCAAGATAGGCCTGGGATCATGCACGCTATGCAGTCCAGTGGCGGAATCAGCAATATAGTAAGTGGATCCGGTCTTGAGCCTCTCATCACATCAGTGTGTGCGAGGCCAGCAGGAATCATAAGAGGTGTAAGCAATTGGTTCGGGTCATACAAAGGGCTTCGTCCTTGTAACAATTCCCAAAACATCCCAGGCATGAAGCAGTTATCTGGATGTCACGGCAGCATCCAAATGGCAGGTGCCGCGTCCATAACCTCATCACACCTACAATGTCAGAGGAGGAAGGAGGGAGATTACCTGCCTCCGCAACTCGCACTTGATGAGCGAGAGCAATGAGCGAATGTTCCCCTATTCTTTGTTGCTGGCCATTTGCCCGCTGCCTCACCCGCGACTAACCACCATCTGTGGCTGGGAGAAGCTCGTGTCAGGAACATGTGTGTGCCGTCACTGAAGGGAGCTCAAATGGTGTGAGCACTGATCAGTTTGGCGAACATACAGTCGTTCAACTCGGCAGGGGTGGCCCTCGTTGTATGACCCTTTCTTCAAAGATAGTTGTAGCATGGATCAATTCTTTCCCCAGTCACAGCGTACATCTCAGACACCGTGGACCACGTCTACTCCAATTCCTCAGTCATGAAGAGCAAAACCCAAACCGGAACCTAAAAGCTGGACAGCAGACCACACCATTAGGAGGAAGGAAAGACGAAAAGGGAGTTGGAGGCAGAAGGCCTTGGTCGAATCTCGCTTGAATTGTCCAAAATGACCTGCCTGTTGGAGAAACAGTCGGCACCCCTCTGCAATATCGCCAGTGGTGGAATGGCTCACTGAAGTCAGTGATCTGCCACTGAAGTTAATATGCATGTTAAACAATTAGTCGACATCGGCAAGAAAATGGCTACAGAATTCCGGACATCCCTTCCTACCGGATTACATGCGACCATCTCTAGTTCTTTGTTGACCAGAATTCATGACTGAAAATGTAACAGTGGGGGATTACCTTCGACCGGGAGACAATCTTTCTCAGGTTGATTACTAACAAATATCAGGAACACACGATACAAGCACCTCTCTTCAGCTGATCATAAATCTGCATTTCAATTGACAACATGCAGT
>JADBJO010000097.1:196884-209384 GCA_016801955.1 Conus betulinus | reverse complement strand
CCCGTCCTGCTGGTCCTGGGAACCCTTGGCAACCTGATGACGCTGTGGGTCCTGGGCACTTCCTCTGGCATCTCCTCCTCCATGGCCATCTACTTCAGGGCGCTGGCCGTCTCCGACCTGATCTTGCTGTACGCTGGCCTGCTGAGGGTTTGGATCAAGCATGTGTTTGACCAGGAGATTCGTGACGCACATTCTGCTGTATGCAAGGTTCAATTTTTCTTGATGTTCGTGACAGGCATGACGTCCGCGTGGTTCCTGGTCACGATGTCGGCGCAGCGTGCGTTACTGGTGGTATGGCCACAGAGAATGAGGACGCTGCACAGCCGGAAAGCCGCTTCCATCACAGTGGCCGTGATCGTCATCTTGAGTTGTGTGCTGAATGCTCTCACAACTTGTATGGTTATGATCTGCACTACTACCCAGACGATGACCAGTACAGCTGCTGCTACTCGAGCTCAGATTACGAGGACTGGTCATGGATCGACTTGTCCATGTTCTCTCTATTGCCCTTCTGCCTTCTGGCGGTCAGTAATGGTCTGCTGATGTGGAAGGTGACCTCTTCTGTCGGGGACGTCAAGACACTGACCACATCGGCAGGACAAATCTCTCGGGACGCCGTCAGTCAAAGACAGAAAAATGTCCACCTCTCTCAACGTCACGCACGCTGATCTTTCTCTCTCCATTACCTTTCTCCTGCTAACGTCCCCTATAGGTGTGTTTGTCATTTTGGATTACTATTTCCAGCTACTTCCGTTTTCCTTGGTAGACACTGACGACGCAGAACAGATAGCTGCAGTCAGCTTGGGATGGGCGTTGATCCAGTCTTTTATGGTACACCAACAGTGCCATCAACTTTTACCTGTATTGCTTGACTGGTTCCAGATTCCGTGCCCAGGTTTGGCAACGTATATGCTGTCAGGTATCCACACAAAGAACAAGAGACATCGGCATAGCAGGGATAAGTGAACCAAATGTACAGACGCTCCGCGCATTATCTAATATGTCAGCGTTGTTTCTGCTCAAACGAAGTCACATTTCACCTAAATGTTAAAGGGTTTTGATGTTTATGCAGCTGTTTCTGTTATATTACAGCTCCAGCATCGGCAGTCCACAAGAAATCAATGTCAAGTTGTCATGAGGCAGCCCACTAAAAGAGACACTGCACTGCTCCTGAATCACTTCGATGGCACCAGGGATTACAGCATGGGAGAAACGCGGGTTTTACTGCTCGTCCAATATGTTCAGGACAGCTTTGGACTGGTGTGCATAAGGGAACGTAACTTCCAGTTCTGCAATGATAGACGTTTTGCCTGTATCAAAAGCTGTTCTCACACACCTGGGGACTTGCAATGCCATTGTTGGTCGCAGAACTGAGAAGGCGACACACAGAAACCATCCTTTCATATAATGCAAAACTAAAGAAGAAATAATGGATGGACGGGCCCACTGTCAATCGCATCAACGACCTGTTGATCTCAGAAAAAGCTATGAATTGCTCATGTCATTTCACTTTCATGATTCAAAACGCTTAAATAAAGAAAAGTACATTTTAAGCTGAAAATCGTATGTTTGAAAAAAAAAAAGAAAAAAATCTTGTCTTCTTTCCTTCAGCATACTGGCACAGTTTATTGCCATGGGCTGTGAATACAGAGAATGTGTTCTACATGAAACATTTTGGTCTAAGGTCTGACCACTAGAGCAGGTTGGGAAGGAGAGGGAAAAAATTCTGCCTTGAGTCCAACATGTTAGCTCTGTCAGTGCACTGATAGCGTCTAATGAATAAAAAGGAATGAATTAGTATGAGCAAGCATTTGTGTGCATGCGCACGCTCTCTCTCTCTCTCTCTCTCTCTCTCTCTCTCTCTCTCTCTCTCTCTCTCTCTCTCTCTCTCTGCGCGCGCGCGCGCGCGCGTTTGTGTATGTATGTGTGTGTGTGTGTGTGTGTGTGTGTGTGTGTGTGTGTGTGTGTGTGTGAAGAAGACATGCTCATCGAAAACTCACTTGTCAGTTGTGTATTGTGTATTGATTAAGCGTTGCTGTGCACCATTTCTTTCAGTTAAAAAAAAAAGTTTAACCTATCTTCAGCAGCCTCACAGTTTGTTTATTCCTCTAGTCATGATTTTTTGATTTCCCACTGAAAATGACCAACAAAAATGATATTAAAAGAAAAGAAAAAAAAAAAGAAAAAAGGGTACATTTGAAAGGACAGCACCAATCAGTTTTTCACCAGTAGGCCTATGTTGACAACAACGCTTTTTTTAAATCTAATTTGCAAACATTTGACATACCTCACGCAGCCCGACAATCAACAAACTACGAATTTCATGACCGACAGAAAAATTTCCCTGACGCTTGTTGAAATGGCCCTGTCCGCAAGTTCACAAAAGCTTCAGTGTGGCGTGCCTGGCGCACTCACCTCTACTATGGTCCCTGAATGGCCAACAGGTGTGTGACACAGGTTCTGCTGCCCAATCCCAAAGAAGTTTACGTATTTGGACGAATTAACATAATATGAGTATTCATAAATGAAAGAAGCAGAGATTTAGAAAAGAAAAGACGAAGTTTACACGATCTAGTTACTAATTAAGTCATTTCCCGTTTAAATCCAACTTTAACTTCGATCCAACCAACGGATAGATATTACGTAAGGGCGAAAGCTCAGAAGTGCATTTAAAAAAAAATATTTTTGTCTCCTCACACCCAAAATAGTAATTTCATTTGATTCCCAGAAACTGCAATGTTATCAATCTTGTTCACACCACTGTTTGAGTAAACAACACACGTGCAAAAAACAACAACAACCAACAACACAACAACAACCCCCCCCCCCCCACACACACACACACACACACAGATTTACCTGTACGATTACCGAGCCCAGTGAAAGTCTTCTGTCTACGTATTTCTGTTGGACTGTTAAAAGGCTGCCATTTTCATAGTCGCGCATGATTGTTTATAGTACATTAGTCACTGTCCTGTTGATAGATTTTAGGTATTGCCACACTGAATTTCAGTTTTTGGTGTTTGCAAAGTGTCTATTTTCATTTTAATAGGCTATTACTGTGCTTTGCTTTATTTGCAGTTTTCTTCTGTTTCTTTATTATTATTCTTTATAACTTTTTGATGGAAAAAAGACAAATATTAGTATCCTACAATGGAATTGCCGTTCAATCACTACCAATATATACACACTTCAAACACATCTTGAGAACAACACTTATATGGTCATCATCCTTCAATCTCTAAATGTGACAAAGAAGGACTTGCCACGATTGGACCATTTCTTCTATCCACCATGTGCCAAGAAAGTGATTGTGCTGCGAAAATTTCTGTGGCCATTTATATTAATGACCAATTATTTTACCATCCAATCCAGTCGCCTGTACCAAAGGACAACAAACTTGTATTCTTGTGCAGCGCGTGTCCGATTTGACAAATCGTTAGTTTTGAATATCGTTTCGGTGTATTTCCCCAACGGTATTATTGATTGCAATTCTGACTGGCTACGTTCGTTAAATACTACAAATGATAAATGGTTAATAGCAGGGGACTTTAATGAACATACTCCCTTTTGGGATCTATCTTGCGTCAAAGTAACCTCTAATCGCTTGGTTGAGAATATTTCAGATTCTCCACTTTTCTTTTAAATGACGGAAGTGTCACAAGACTGCCTGATGTTCCTAGCCACAACCATCGGCAATCGATCTGACCCTAATATCTCCAAAGTTAGTTCCTAGCTGCAAGTGGCAATTACACGATAACACTTTGGGAAGTGATCATATTCCTATTATTCTTACTTTTAGAGGATTTGAAGTTAGCACAATGATGTAAAGGATAAAATTCCAAAATTTGATTATAAACGAGCTGACTGGGCCAAATTTGAATCTGTTCTAAGGTCTTACGATGTCAGTTCTTTTGATAAATCAGACATTGAATCTATGTATTCTCATTTTACAGAGGCAGTTTTAAATGCTGCAGGCAAAGCAATTCCTAAAATTAATGTGTCAAACTCTTCGAAACACGTTGGTAAAGTATGGTGGACAGATTCGTGTAAAAATGTTGTAGACAAAAACAAGAACACCTTTAAATTGTATGCTAAAGTTAAAAAAGTGAAAGGCAGTGTTCCTGTCAAATCTGCTAAAAACCAAAGAAACAGAGTTATAGAAAGTGCTAAAAGCAACTATTGGTCAACGTTTTGTTTTAATGAAATAAGTGACCGTAAAGATAAAAGTAAAATTTTGGAAAAAGATCCATGAAATGAGAAATGGGATTCATCTACCAGAGTATCCAATTATTCTAGGTGATGAACAATTTCCTTCAGAATATCAAAAAGCTGAGGCATTTGCTGACACCTTTGTAAAGAATAGCTCTTACAATTGTCTATCAGACAAATGCAGAACTTTGAGGCAAAATCAATCACAAAATGACATATACAATGACCCTGAGAAAAATAATTATCACTACTTGAATGCTGAAATTACTTTCCAAGAATTACTATCTGCTATCAGTTCATTACCCAAGACCAAGAAAACTTGTGTTGTCTCTGGATGCCATTTCCAATGAGTTGATAAAACATCTTCCAGAAAACTTTTTGTTGTTTTTACACGGAATTATTAGTAAATGCTGGATTGAAGGTAACATCCCATCCATATGGAGAGATTCAATTATAGTCCCTATTTTAAAGCAGGGCAAACCAGTACACGATGTAAATAGTTATAGACCTATCTCTCTGACGTCTCATGTATGCAAATTAATGGAGCAAATTGTTTTAAATCGATTGATTTATCATTGCGAAAAACATGGGATTATCCCTGTAAACCAAGGAAGGTTTAGAAAAGGCAGATCAACCATTGATCATTTAGTGAAATTAACAACTCAAATCAAACAACAATTTGCCAAAGACAAAATGTTCTTGCCACATTCTTTGATATAAATAAGGCATACGATCAGGTTTGGCATGAACGATTACTATACAAGTTAAAAACGGTTGGGCTTTCTGGTCATATCTATGACTATGTTAAAACATCTTGGCCAACAGAGTATCCAAACAAGAATTGGTCACATTTATTCCTCTAAGAGATTTCTTGATATGGGTATCCCTCAAGGCTCTGTTATTGCTCCTATTCTATTTAATATCCTAACTTACGATTTACCAATATCTATCTCCAAAAAAAAGTAACTTCATTCAGTATGCTGATGATATCTGTTTGTGGATGAATGTTACTTTAAAAAAGAAAACATCCAAAAGGTCTATAAATTTTGTAAAAAGAGCATATCAATATGATCTAGATATATTGCTATGTATATGTCTGAAAATGGTTTAAGCTTATCACCTCAAAAATCAAATGATGCTATTCGATGCAAGTGGATATGTTCACAATGCTCCAGAATTCAAAGTTAACAACACCACACTTAAATACGCTTCAAATATTAGATTTCTTGGTGTTTACATAACGTCTAAGCTCTCTTGGGAACCTGCATTTAGAACATGCTGTAAATCAAGCAAGAAAGTCATTGAACCTTCTAAAAGTCATAAGCAAACAAAACTGGGGTCAAGACACAAATACATTAATTCATTTGTCCTCTGCTTTAGTTAGATCTAAATTGTCGTATGCACAAGAGGCATTCTTTAGTTCTCTCAAAAATATCTATTGAAAAAACTGCAGAGTATAGATTGTAAAGCATATAGAATAGCCCTTGGCGTTCCATTTCATGGTTCCATCATAGGATCTTATCATGATGCAGGTGTTTTGCCTCTTGATGATCAGCGAAAATTAGCCTGTGCTAAATACATTTTAAGATGCTCTACATTCAAAATTCAAACCAAATGGAACTGAAATTAGGTCCGATATTCATTTTCCTAAGCGTGCAAAACGTATCCGATCTAATAAAACTATTCTTACATTTTCTTCTAAACTATTGACAAAATTAAACACTAATCAAAAGAAATTAGCTGTGCGTTTTCCAGTAAGTCCCATCCCAAACTGGGAGCTTTTTAAGGCAAAGTTTGATTATAACTGTGACGGGTCTCCAACGCTCCCCCTCGTTATTAAAATATGATTTTCATATTCAGGGATGCAGGGGGTTATAGGCAGAAGTATTTACGCTTTCACAACCAAAATGCACTCTCGCATAGGCACACGCACTCTGTCGCTCACATCGGGCCCGCACAAAGATGACGGGAAACCAATAACATTTCACACAGAAAATAATCAACTTTTATTTAACTTGACTCCGAGCCCCCACCCGTCACTACACAACAACACATTATCTGTATCGTACAACAATGTAAACAACATACAGACAATCTCATAAATCGCATCCCCTGTTCTTCAGTTATTCTTCTTACTTAACCAGGAAAGACAATATTTTACTATTGTTTGCACACTTATAGACTTGAGAACAAATGAAACGTCCATAACTTGCCAGTATTCCTTGGTTGACCGTCAGTTTCTCTCATCCCACTGTGCGACCACGAGCTGAGGCTGCCACACTGTTGTGTCCTCCCCGATTGGCCAAATCCCAGTTGGGGGACACTGGCAACGTAGCTTGAGTCGCACCCTCACACCGAGTCTCCTGGACTCCACCGCACTTCGCCCTCTCCACGGAAAGGGCTCCTGTCGGCCTCTCCCACAGGTCTTCTCTGGCTGCAAACACCCCACCGTTGTCTGGCAGCTCCCTGTCTAGGCTCCAACAGGCTAACACGTCTTGCTGTCGACCGTCCCCCCACGGGAGACAATTCTTCTCGTCGTCGGCTCCGAGGCTACAGCAACCTCCACTGTCTTACGTCCCCACCTTGAGACAACGAGGCGACAGCAAACCTGCTTCTCGCTGTATTTTCTTGAGCCCTCAGCAAGACGGGCGAGTTCACTTTCCCTTAAGTGGGTCACACACTTCCTGGTTTCCAGGCACCTTATATCCATTCTCAAACAAGAGAGAACTCGAGTTTAACTGGTTCAACCAATGGAATCACTGGCACACACACATCACACGATTTGTACCAATAACTCCCCGAGTTTTTTTTATTCCACCAATGGAATCACTAGTCACCTACACATACACACACACCACAGCTGTTAGCACCAACAAAGACTTGGGTACCAAGTGGTTAATGCATAACCTCCTATTCAAACTCAGTTCGATTCCCAAAGCTACCCATTATACTAACAGCCTGGACTTCTCTACCAGCCAGGACTGATGCTTCAAGTATTTGCTACCTCTACGAACAACAACAAGGTGCAAATTACTCAACAGGCCGAAGCCTTCCATTCATTCCTCAGAACAAGAACGACTGAATGGTCTCGGTGCTCTGCCTGCAGGCTGACGGTCGCCTACCCGTGATGGTCACCTGACACGATTGCCTTCTTTTCAGCCCAGTGAATAGCCCAGTACCCAAGTGGACACTCTCTTTACCCAGGACCGGCAGGTCGGCATGTCCTTGTTGCTATCCCTCGGACATGCGAAACACTTCCCAGTACTCTCTCTCCTTCAGTAAACTACTCGGGGTATTCCCCTCTGGTGATGCCTGAATTCGCGCACTTGAAGAACCCAAGGAACCTGCTCTCAACAACTGCAAAACTACCCTTAATTTGCCTAAATGCTCGAGAACATTCGGCCGACTCATGACAATAACTATACACAATTGTCCAAGCTTGATAACATCAATGTTCTTGCATATGAAGCTAGATCCCATATGAACGATTTTTATCCCAATCATCTAAAAATCTTCACTGACGGTTCTTTATTAGACAATCAGGCAGGCTGTGGTTTTTGTCATCCCCACTTTAAAAACTGAGAAATCTTTTTACCTAGGTAAGGATTTCTCCATTTTCACAGCTGAATTAATAGCAATTTCAATGGCTATTCAATATGTCATTGATACACCATAAACATCCAATGTGTATGCGGGGCTGTTGATAGTTGTACAACAACACATATTTTGTACTTTTGTCCTTATTTTGAATCAGCTCTATCAAAATTCAGAAAAGATGAATCTAAATGCATTTTCCAAGAACCTGTATTTCTTTTGAACTTTGTTCAGAACTTAATGATAAGTCCAGTCGGCTCGTTTTTATGATTTCTGCATAATTTAGACTGTTTTGTTTTGACTATATTGCAGTTTGATTTGTTAATGTTGATTTTTGCTAAGGATTGTGCTTATGTAGTAATTCCGCTAATATTTAACACAAACACAGGCGCACACACGCAGTCTAATATCACTTTAAAGTGAAAAGACGTTAAATCGAAGAACAACAACAACACACAGAGAGAACACAGAGAGACTCTCTCCCCTCTTTCCTCCCTCTCCCGCAATAAATGACTGAAAAGCTCAGCCTGTCACATCGTTTGACTGAAAGGTCAGATATAACCTGCATTTAAACGATTTCATTGCACTTGTTGCTAACATGGCGGATTGCAGGCAACCATATCAGGACTGAAGCAAAACAAGCCCTTAGTACAAACAAACACATAACAGTGCAAAATAAGGCTTAATTAACATACAGTACAAAACAGGAATCCATTTTCGACCAATATGTCTTCCTAAGACGCCAGCAGACCTTACTTATATAACATATACACTGAAAACACACAGAATTATTCTGCCAAGATGGCAGTCAGTGACAGAACGGCAAAGAGAAAAGTTCAGAAGTACAGGCAATTCAGAAAGAGCAGGAACAAGAACAGAGGGAGAAAGGGGGTGGAAACAAATGTGAAGAGCTTTTTTTTTTAACTACGAGTAATACATGGTTAAGTGTTGACGGATGACAGCAATCTTAATCATAATTGACAGACATAAGGAGCTTACGTGTACGCTGAAAGGGGGTGAGGGGAAGTGAGGATCAGCCGCCTGAAGTGACCATACATGACTGACCTCACGGCGGTTTCTCTCGGGATGCCGGCGTTTCTGTGAGCCGTCCCATGGAAATCTTGGAGGTCTCCAAGGTCCGGATAGTCTCACCGAGGATAACAGCCGGTACATCATCGTTCCAACCCTGGAAATCATGTGTGCGCGCGCACGCGCACGTGCACGTGTGTGTGTGTGTGTGTGTGTGTGTGTGTGTGTGTGTGTGTGTGTGTGTGTGTGTTTTGTTTTTGTTTTGTTTGATTTAGGGTCTTTTCACAAAATAGCGTTTTTAGACGGATCTTGAAATCATCCTGAATGACATAAGTATTTTAACACAGATAGGAATACCCCATCATTTCATATCCCCCATCAACGTAATACCCTGTTTGACAGAAATAAACATCAATAAACAATACCTATAATCTAAGTTTTTTTTAAATTTCAAAACGAGCAAACTACAGAGCTGTTCCTATAGGACTCCGAAGAAGAGATTTAGCTGCAGTGACAAGAAGTGATTGATCATCAATAATGGCTTTGAGATCGTCATCTTTAGTATTGTTTTTGACTGCCAGAGAATCGGGCAAATATTGCTTTGTGAATGGACAATAGAATAAAATATGGAACGTTAACATTCTCTCTCCACAGGGACACCTAATGTCGTTTATATGTTTGCATTTTAACGCATTGAGTTTTAGTCTGTAACATAAAGAGCTAACTTCTCGTGGCTCATTATTAATAACTTTTTGCAATAAGGAGTCTTTACTGTCAAAAGTTGTGACTTTGTGGCTGGCTTTTTTTTTTTTTTTTAAACAGAAATTGCAATGTGTGGACTCAAAGGCGTATAAATTAGCATTGGGTATACCTGTTCATGCTCCAACTCTAGCTACATATAAAGAAGCAGGAGTTTTACCTCTAGATGATTATCGCAGGCTAGCTGCTGCTAAATATGTTCTAAGAAGTAGCTCTGTTGATCATTTTAATGAAGTAGAAAGAACATTAAGATACGACATTCACTGAGAAATTTTCAGATTGGTTCTCTTTTAACAGAAAATGCGGCCCAGAGGAGCAGAAAGATGAACAGTGCGGTCCACAGGAGCAGAAAGATGAACAGTGCGGCCCAGAGAGGAGCAAAAATATGAACAGTGCAGCCCAGAGGAGCAGAAAGATGAACAGTGCGGCCCACAGGAGCAGAAATATGAACAGTGCGGCCCAGAGAAGCAGAAAGATGAACAGTGCGGCCCAAAGGAGCAGAAAGATGAACAGTGCGGCCAGAGGAGCAGAAAGATGAACTGTGCAGCCCAGAGGAGCAGAAAGATGAACTGTGCGGCCCAGAGGAGCAGAAAGATGAACTGTGCAGCCCAGAGGAGCAGAAAGATGAAACTGTGCAGCCCAGAGGAGCAGAAAGATGAACAGTGCGGTCCAGAGAAGCAGAAAGATGAACAGTGCGGTCCAGAGAAGCAGAAAGATAGTCAGTGTGGACTAGAGGAGCAGAAAGATGATCAGAGTGGACTAGAGGAGGAGAAAGATGATCAGTGCGGACTAGAGGAGCAGAAAGATGGTCAGTGCGGACTAGAGGAGCAGAAAGATGGTCAGTGCGGACTAGAGGAGGAGAAAGATTATCAGAGTGGACTAGAGGAGGAGAAAGATGATCAGAGTGGACTAGAGGAGCAGAAAGGTGATCAGAGTGGACTAGAGGAGCAGAAAGGTGATCAGAGTGGACTAGAGGAGCAGCAGAAAGATGGTCAGTGCGGACTAGAGGAGCAGAAAGATGATAAGTGCGGACTAGAGGAGGAGAAAGATGATCAGTGCGGACTAGAGGAACAGAAAGATGATCAGAGTGGACTAGAGGAGCAGAAAGTGATCAGAGTGGACCAGAGGAGCAGAAAGATGGTCAGTGCGGACTAGAGGATCAGAAAGATGGTCAGTGCGGACTAGAGGAGGAGAAAGATGATCAGAGTGGACTAGAGGAGGAGAAAGATGATCAGAGTGGACTAGAGGAGGAGAAAGATGATCAGAGTGGACTAGAGGAGGAGAAAGATGATCAGAGTGGACTAGAGGAGGAGAAAGATGATCAGAATGGACTAGAGGAGCAGAAAGATGAACAGTGCGGACTAGAGGAACAGAAAGATGATCAGAGTGGACTAGAGGAACAGAAAGATGATCAGAGTGGACTAGAGGAGGAGAAAGATGATCAGAGTGGACTAGAGGAGGAGAAAGATGATCAGAGTGGACTAGAGGAGGAGAAAGATGATCAGTGCGGACTAGAGGAGGAGAAAAAGATGATCAGAGTGGACTAGAGGAGAGAAAGATGATCAGAGTGGACTGGAGAGGAGAAAGATGATCAGAGTGGACTAGAGGAGGAGAAAGATGATCAGAGTGGACTAGAGGAGGAGAAAGATGAACAGTGCGGACTAGAGGAGCAGAAAGGTGAACAATGCGGTCTAGATGAGGAGAAAGATGAACATAGTGGCCCAAAGAGCAGAAAGTTAAAACAATGCGTCCCAGAGGAACAGCTGCTTGACAAAACAATATCCTTAAGTGCTTTATTACATCATTACTCAATCTTCATAACAAACGAATCTAGTTAAAATGGTAGCTTCTTGAAACATTGACATTTTACAATGGAACTGTCTCTCTCCATTATCAGAAACATTGATCAACTTGTACAACATATTGCTTCAAATAATCTTAAAGTTATATTACTGCAGTCGTTAAATACGGTCAAAAATAGACTACCACACCTATCTAATATATAACTACCCTCCCATCTTCCAACAAGATCAAACAGGTAAAATCAACACAGCCATTTACATTCACCGAGATCTTGATTTCATCTCGCTCAAATCGCCGGCCCCTCAAAATATTCCTTTCTTGAATTCTTGTGCCGCTACTGTTAAATTTAATCGAGATCTTATCTGTATACCTCCCAAAGGGACCAAATGAAGAAAGTACGGAATGGTTGCGTTCTCTTCCAAACAATGAAAAATGGGTCATAGGCGGGGATTTTAATGCTCATTCACCACTGTGGGAGAAAGATGGTAAAAAGATCACAAGTCACCGTTTTGTTGAAAATGTTGTAGATTCGAACATGTATCTGCTAAATGATGGTAGTATAACCAGAATACCTGACAGATCACAAATCATCAGCAATAGACATATCTCTCATATCCTCAACTAGCTCCAGACTCTGTGTGTGTGTGTGTGTGTGTGTGTGTGTGTGTGTGTGTGTGTGTGAGCGAGCGCGCACGTGCACGCTCGCGTGTGTATGTGTGTGTCACGCGTTGATTTCTTTTGAAGCACTCACTGCACAATGACTTTGCAGAGTCTACAGGGTATTTTCTTCTTCATCTTCTTTCTCCTGTCTTGAGGCAGCCCTTAGCCGCAAAATAGATTATATATTTTTGCTGCACTTGAGGGTAGCCAGCTCCTGGTCCAATGCGAAGGACAGAAAGAGAAAGGGGTGGGACAGGGTGGGTGGGTAAGACAGGTGGTGGGCATTATTATTAGGCGGAACGCTTGCCGCCGTAGCCGTGACTATACTGGAACGCAGACTGAAATAAAAAGCCAGGACTCAACACTGTCAGAACTGTAGAAGCAAGTCTCCGAGCCACGCACTCTCGTGGAAACCCAACACACGTTAAAACGCCACGAACTCA
>JADBJO010000097.1:164384-189384 GCA_016801955.1 Conus betulinus | reverse complement strand
CTTCCTCTGGCATCTCCTCCTCCATGGCCATCTACTTCAGGGCGCTGGCCGTCTCCGACCTGACCTTGCTGTACGCTGGCCTGCTGAGGGTTTGGATCAAGCATGTGTTTGACCAGGAGATTCGTGACGCACATTCTGCTGTCTGCAGGTTTCAGTTTTTCCTGATGTTCGTGACAGGCATGACGTCCGCGTGGGTCCTGGTCACGATGTCGGTGCAGCGTGCGTTACTGGTGGTATGGCCACAGAGAATGAGAATGCTGCACAGCCGGAAAGCCGCTTCCATCACAGTGGCCGTGATCGTCATCTTGAGTTGTGTGCTAAATACTCACAAACTTGTATGGTTATGATTTGCTCTACTACCCAGATGATGAACAGTACAGATGCAGCTACGTGAACTGGAATTACAAACACTTTGTTCTGACTCTCTGGTCATGGATCGACTTGTCCATGTCTTCTATATTGCCCTTCTTTTCCCTGGTGACCAGCAACAGCCTGCTAATGTGGAAGGTGACCTCTTCTGTCGAGGACGTCAAGACGCTGACCACATCAGCAGGGCAAACCGCTCAGGACGCCGTCAGTCAAAGACAGAAAATGTCAGCCTCTCTCAACCTCACGCTGATCTTTCTCTCCATCACCTTTCTCCTGCTAACGTCCCCCATATCTGTGTACGTGATTTTGGGATTACTATTTCCAGCTACTTCCTTTTCCCATGTTAGACACTGACGACGCAGAACACATAGCTGCGGCCACCTTGGGATGGGCGTTGACCAGTCTTTCATGGTACTCCAACAGTGCCATCAACTTTTACCTGTACTGTGCTTGACTGGTTCCAGATTCCGCGCCCAGGTTTGGCAACGTATATGCTGTCAGGTATCCACACAAAGAGGAAAGACATCATCAAGGCAGAGATAATTAGGACGAGTGAACCAAGCACGCAGACACTTCGAAGACGTATCCTATCCGTCATCTTATATCTCAAATGATGATTTGACTCGAAAGTTGTCTAATTTCAGTTATACAGACACAGATACTCGTACGTAGTTGTTCTGCCCTTTCCTACATCCAGCGCTGGCAGTCTACAGGAAGCGATTAATATCAAGTCGTCAGAGAACAACCCAACGGAGGAGACACTGCACTACTCTTGAGTCATTTCGTTGACTGCAGAGAGCCTTATTTAGGGGAAACGCAGGTTTTACTGCACATTCAGTATGTTCTGGATAGCTGTGGATCGGCGTGCGTAAGGAAAATTATTTTTGGCGTTAAAAAAAAGATTTACTGGTGTTGGTAAAGCTTGCGTTTTTAATTGCAAAGCAAATGAGTATGTTAAACTTTATTGAAGACATACACACGTGCACGAGCGCGCGCGCGCGGACACACACACACACTACTCTACATATGACGCAGTCATTAGCGAACGATCTTAATCTGGTGTGAAGATTTTCCAGAAGATCATGGAAGAAAATAAGGAAGATAATTGACCCCCAACGGGTACCCTGTGGAACGCCGCTCACAACAGGCACCTTGTCTGGTGATTCTACACCCAGTTAAACTCGCTGTGTTCTACTAGTCAGGAAGGCTTCAGTCCATCTAAGTTAAGATCTACGCATGTCAGGATGATGGAGTGTCTGAGGGAGGCGCTTATGTGGAACACGATCAGAGGCCTTGGAAAAGTCAAGCGTCTTTAGGTCGGCCTGTTTTCCCTTATCTTAGCTGTTAGCTAGTTCATAAGCAAGAGTCAGGAATTGTGTCTCATGGCGTCTTTTTCGCTCTAAAGCCATGTTGAGCATCCGTCAGAATGTTGTGGTGCTGAGATGGCGCATGATAGTACTGGCCAGGATGTGCACTTGAAAGCTATTGGCAGGTGAGATCCCGAAGATGGAGTATGGCTGCCTAATGGCGGGATAAAAAACGATCACACACACACAAAAAACTCCACTCCCTTTGTTGGGTAGATGGGATTAATACTTGCCTGTCCATATAGGGAGTGTCCGCAAGAGTATTATCCTGTGCGTGCGCAGAACATGGCAGGTGAGAGAGAGAGAGAGAGAGAGAGAGAGAGAGAGAGAGAGACAGACAGAGAGAGAGAGAGAGAGAGAGAGAGAGAGAGAGAGAGAGAGAGAGAGAGAGAGAGACAGATGGACAGACAGAGTGATAGAGCGAGATGGCAAATATGCATGGAAACCTGGTCAGGTACAGTCAATTTGATGTTCAACTCGGCATTGTATGGTATTGGTCTATCGATTTTCTACTACTGCCACCATTACGATGTGTTTGAAATTTAAATGTGCAAATTACAAGTAGTATAGAAACCGTGTACTCTTTATGATGATGATGATAAGTAGTATAGTAGTAGTAGTAGTAGCAGCAGCAGCAGCAGCAGTAGCAGTAGTAGTAGTAGTAACCGCCAAACTAGCCCTCTCTTCCGAAAGATGGTGTTCGAATTTTACGTGTGTACAAGATATACGTACGTTTACACACGGAACCTCGGTTTACAGTCTCATTTGAAGGACTTTTTGGGCAGTGGAGTCGGAACTAGTGTTAACTCCGGGGGAGGCCCACAACCCTGATTCACCCTTGCTTTCTCCTGATTCACTCTTATGCATGGTCCACAATCCGGATTCACCCGAACTTTCTCCTATAATTATGTATGGCCCACAACCCTGATTCACCCCTTGCTTTTTTCTGTAATTATTATGCATGGTCCACAATCCTGATTCACTCTTACTTTCTCCTATAATTATGCATGGCCCACAACCCTGATTTACCCTTTCTTTCTCCTATATTTATGCTTGGCCCACAACCCTGATTCATCATTGCTTTCTCTTGTAATTAAGCATGACCCCAAACCTGACTCTAACATTGCTTTCTCCTATAATTGAAAATGGCCCACGTGATTCACCCTTGCTTTCTCATATAATGAAGCATGGTTCACAACCCAGATTCACCGTTACTTTCTCCAGTAATTAAGTATGGACTACAATCCTGATTTACCCAGTTCAGCTCATGTTGTTTTATAGCCCAGTTGACCACAAAACGGCCATATCAGGGCTGTCACCCTGTTGCAGTCAACAGTGAACAGCGGTGAACACACACGCACACACACACACACACACACACACTCTCTCTCTCTCTCTCTCTCATATCAAACAGGTTTTCTGAAATTTCGTTAAAATCTTTTTTCCATAACATCTTATATCATATATAAAAAAAAGTTGACCTATCACAAATTAAAAAAAAAAAAGCACCATGTGGGGCATCTCTGAAAAGGTGTTTATGTCTGACATTAAGTCCCAGCACACTGCAAGAAATGTTTTACAGAGCGGATCAAATGGAATGTAGAAGCAGGTTCTTCACCTTTTAAAAGAGATATGAGTGGATGTAAAAGGAGTGGCCTGTGTGCATACGACACGAGACTGCTAATTGACGGCCGCCAGATGGCACACGGTTTGTGTGTGGCCGGATTTGGAAGAGTTTGTTATCCGTCCGTCTGCAAGTTCCATCCCTCTAGTCAGAAGTCTTTGACATCAGCCTGAACTCTAGGTTTCAGATCGGTGTGACGGACAGAGAATCTATTTTGTTTTATTTGTGCATTCTTGGCCAGATGATCGACTACTTCATTGCCTCGAATGTCACATAAAGAGGAACCCAAGCAAAAACTATGTTGAAACCATCAAATTTCAGAGACATGTACAGTTCAAAACAGTTTCAGGTTATGCTTAGCAACTGTAGAGAAGAAGTAAGAGAGAATCAACAAGTCTTTACACTTTGATTTGGAGACCATTCGAAGTGCCAGGACAAACGCTGCGAGCTCAGCAGTGCAGATGGAGCTGTCGCTGGGAATGTGGTTAGGACATTTCTGAGAGGGAGCTGTCGTGCAGTACGCAGCAGAGGCACCCCCCTCTTCAGAATTGGAGCCCATCAGTCAATGTTCTTTGAAAGGATGGACATTTAGAACAAAGTTCAGCAAAAACAAAACAAAACAACACAAAACGGTCTTGTGTGGGAGTCTTGGCGATACTAAGATCAGATCAAAGTGGATATCCAGGGGTGCGGAAAGTCCATGGTGGGTCGTCAGAAAGTCTGGACGAATTACAAACAACTCTAGCTCAACAAAAGGTCTATGTCTGCAGTGTTCAAATGGGGGAAAAATACGAATTCCCAGGGTGGAATGGAACTAGGGTTGTCAACAAACTTCTCAAGGAACTTCGGGTGAAAAAAAAAACACCGGGGTTAGGGGGCTTCAGAGAACAGCTTCAAGCAAGACTTCAAAACAGGTTTCAGCCAGCAGTTGGAGAGGAATAGTTCCCCTACCTCAGCATACAAACCATGTGCAGGGTAGGTGCGGAATGCTAGGGCGGAGCTCATGATGATGGATGGGATCCCGAATTTTCAGGTAGGAAGGTCTCGCATACCATAGACAATACAGCCGTGATCCAATTAGGAGCAGATAAGAGTCCTGTAGTGAGAGAACTGTTTTCTTATCGGTGCCCCAATCCGTATGTGCAACTCTCAGAATGTTCACTGCTTTTTTGCTTTCGAGTGCTGGATGTGATTTTGAAAGTTCGCTTATTGATCAAAGACACAACTCCAATGAATTTGGAATCCTTCACAGCTGAAGTAATGGATCTACCCAAACGAATTTCTGGGTCGGCAAAGTACTGTAGGAAGCTGTGAAAGTGGATACGCTGAGTTTTTGTGCCTGAAAAAGCATACCCACTTTCCTTGGCCAGCTATCGGATCGTATCCACACCAAGGTGGAGTCCATCCTTTCTCCTGTAATTAAAGTATGGTGGATGATCCCAAATCACTTTGTCTGGTAGTCAAGTGCCCTCCATAATAATACCAATTCGCTGATTCCCTCTTCCTTTCTCTTATAATCAAGCACGGTCCAGAGCCCAGAGTCTAACTTTTTCATGCACATCTCTAAAAATTCGCAGAGGATATATCTTTAGCATCTTCACAGAAATGTGTGTGAATACATACAGATGTTTAAAAGTCAAGAGAAAAGGCTAATTGGACACATACGTTACAATAGCATATAATTTTGAACTAAACTATGATGTGCATAATTGTGAGACTCCCTGGGTCATCATGGCTTTGTAAACTTAGTAAAAAATAAATAAGATAAAAAAGATAAATGTAAAGCACAAGATCCTATTCATCACGACTTTTCCATGTACCTTAAACTGTCACGGACCATGCTCTCCATACCCACTCTCCCCCCAAGACCAGCCTCGATCTCTCAAAATTTCACTCTCAGCCCTCTCTCTCTCCCCTCTCTTGGGGGCCGTGACCACTCCCAAATAGGGCAGCCAACAAGGGAGGGGAGATAGGGGAAGGGCGAGAGAGAAGGGATGGGCGATGACAGAAAGAGGGGATGGGAGTGGAGAGCGGATTGACACGTGGGTCTTGTGGAAATCACGTGATATCTGGAGAAGGGAAGGGTGGTGATGGATCAGGTGGCATTTTACCACACTGACCTATGTCGGTAGTGTCGAATGGGAGAAGCATCCAGAGAGACCATCACGAAGAGTGGTATGAGGTCGGATATTGTTCTCCATTCAGGTTCATCATACTAAATGATTCTGATCGAACTCACTGTGCCATACGAGAGCAGAATGGAGCAAGCTCATACAAACAAGACTTCTCTAAGACCTGCTGTCAAACTCTGCCTAGCCTTTCTTTTCACGTTCACTTGTATGACTGAAGCAGTCCATAATCCCGAGCCATATGTACTTTTTCCTGAATCTATACTCTCTCCTGAATCTCAATTCTTCCTAAAGTTGGCAAAATCCACAACCCTGAATCATCCTTTCTTTCTCCTATACCTAAGAAGCCACATCACCGATTCATCCTAATTTTCTGCTGTTTTTTTATTTATAGTCAAGAACCGCCAGTGTATCTATCATCCTGTATTTAGCACTGTCCAATTCAATGATTCTTCCTTATGTTCTCCTGTACTTCAGCTCTGTCCACAACCCAGTGAATCCTAATGTCCATCACATCCCATGCACATACTGCAGAGATGTCACAATTCGGACTACTTCTTTAGGGAATGTTCTGTATTTCTTTTAGGAACACTTAGATCCCTCAATAGCATGGCATACATACGTACACCCATTTATCTACACTGCAATACATTCATTAACTTGCAAAAAGTTTAAATCCTGTACAATATGCGCGAGAATTCCCCATGATGGACAGCACAGTGCACAGGTACATTTCAGTCTCACTTGTCAGAAACTTTGCTCCTGCCGCTGCTTTTTCACAGCTGCAGCTAACTCCACAGTACTAGGCCGCTTCGCTGATCTGGAGCTGTTCTCTCATGATAGTGATACAATGAAACATGTGGTAGAGAAAAACCATCAGCTTACAGGTCAACTCGTTGCAGGTTCAGTGTAAACTTGCACATGATTAGCTCTGGCTCAGCCTCATCATCTTAAACACAAGCCATGTGACCAACACTCAAAATGCACTCGGTACACTATGTGCAACACGAAACCACCAAAATGCCACCAGAAAAGCATGCAACCACAACCCAGTGAATCCTAATGTCCATCACATCCCATGCACATACTGCAGAGATGTCTGGCCAAAAATGAACCCACTGGGAACAATTTTTTATGTCTGTGTAGCATCAAAACTAATAGCAACTGGCAGTAACAAAATACAACAATCTCATTGCAGTTGACACCACTGATAGTAGGAAGTGAATGGTCTGATGCTCTGTCTCTATGCAAAGCACTGGACTGGGCCCCTTTGACTTGTCTGCTGCTCATGTGCTTGTCCCTGCATCCTGATGACCTGATCTACAGGGACAGGGAGACATTTAGGCTGATCCACTCCTTGGAACGTCTCTGCCTTATCTCACACTAACTTCCGTTTTTTTTCTCCCCAGTCATTTCCACTGAACTAAAACACCCACACAAGGTCATTCACCCAAGAAGAAGAAACACATTTCAAATAGGAACAGCATAATCAAAATAAACTTTAATATAATAACCAAAATACTAACAATAATTAACATCAATTAAAACAGTTTATGGAACAAATACAGATCATGATGTGATAGAAACCACAACAAAAGAGATGATTATGGGGTCTGAAGGTATGTTGAAAAAAAAAAAATGCTGTAAACCTCAACGGATGGAAACATAACACAAATATTTACCAACCATTAATTAGCCCCAAGGATAGATCATCAACTCTGCCACAAACTTTACCACCGAGTTATGCACAGAAACCAATAACACAGACGATTAACATGATTAAACAGGTTAACTTGTTCAACACTTTCATCATTGGAAAAGACCACTGGCTTTCAGCATTTCTCTTGTGATCAATATGCACTGAATCTAAATTACTGCAGAGGCAAAACTTGTATCCTTCACGATTAATGTACACTGGCCTCAAAACCTATCATAACCACACATCCTCATTATACATTTTCCAGTTTAATTCACACCATGTTTTATTTTCCCTCTTACACTTCTTTCGTTTCAAAACCTCTGAACGAAAATCTTTGGATATACACATGCATACACACACACACATAAGGACAAGTTTGTATTATTGTTCTTTTGTCTTATTTCGTGAATGTGTGTATTAGCGAGGATGGGGGTTTTTATGAGTGTAAAAGATATGAGATTAATAAATGTACAAGATTTTAGAAAATAAGCCTTCTTACTACCTATTCTTTCAGAAATCTTCATTCTGCAACATACTCTGGGACAGCCGAAGTTTCCTAAATTGACTTTGGCCAAATACGTTACCAACAGTATTTCAACAGACCATCCATAACCCTGGTTAAGTTGCCATAACTTTCTGAATAGTCTCTTGCTAAGTGTGTTATAATAAAACTTGTATTTAAATCTGGCATACTTAACCACTACTTCCTTTCTACTGGACATATCTGCGGTGTTCTTTCCGCTAGACAGGACATTTCAAAAGTTAAATTTGTCACACACCTATATCCTCCTTAGCCTTTGCTGAGTTTATCCGAATTACCTTTGACCCACAGACAATAAAAGATACCACTAAAACAATTTTAAAATTTGTCATGAAATCTGGCCATTTGCCATAAACCATATTTGCTGTCTGCCATCTGATTTTAGTGATGTGTACGTCACAAATGAAAGAAAGCAGCGGCAAAATTGAATTAAATGCTTCGATGATGCTGGTCGTGGAGGACACATACTTTAAAGAGCAGTAACTGAATAACGCATTGTGTGTGGGTCTTGTATAACCTGCACCATCTGAAGGGGGGTAAAACACAGTAAAAATAAACAGAAAAGCTTATGTAAATTGTATGGGTCATGGTCTGACCAGACTGTCAGAAATATGTATGTCAAAACAACAACTGGTAAAGATTAACTGAAAGCAAGTGGCTTTACAAAGGACTTATGTCATAAAGCTGATCACACTGAACATTGATAGGGAATGCAGAATACTGGGAAACTGGTGTTAAAAGGTGAATGAAGGAGGACAACAGAAATTGAAGACAGCTAATTTTTTTTTTAATCATTTAATCACTTACAGACACACATTCCTCTTCAGAAATGTTCACGCTGCAGGCAGAATGCTTTCAGAGTAGTTTGCCTTGATTGCGACGAGTACTGATTTGAAACAAACATCACTTTCGGAGGGACAAACTGGTACCCTTTACACAGACAGACGATTAGGGCTCCCACAGAGATAAAAGTAAAAAAAAAATCCCTGAAATTGCAAGTTCTGGGGGCATGCACCCCTACAAGCCACACTGCCCTCCCCTTACCTCCCTGCAAACATACTGAAACTTGCATTCCACATGGTACAATCTAACTCAACTGCAGTACTGCAGTGGTGTTTTGTCCAGGTACAGGCTTTGTCTTACTCTTTCACTTCCCCAGTGTCATGCTGGTGCAAGATGTCGGTGCCTGACATATCTTTTAGTTTTGCCTTCATGCATGTGGACAAAATGACGACTGCTTGCTTTTGCAATGTTTACGCAAGATTTAGTAATGCGAGTGTCATCTGCTGGCATATACCAAAAGCTTAAGTGGTGGTCCATGAATCCCCCCCCCCCCCCCCCCCCCCCTTTTTTTTTGTGTGTGCTTAAATACAGATTTTTTTTCACTTACCCATTGTAATATTTCGTTGCAATCCTCAAATTTGGAGAAAAGTGGGAGCCCTTGACAGTATCAAAGCAAGATAAACTGATGTTAATTTTCACTTTTTTTTTTTAACTTATCCACTGAGATTTCTTTTTATTAACAATCAACATCAACTGCTTTCAAGTTTGGGCGATTTTAACTAGCAACACAAATTGCTTTCTTGCAATGAAACCCTTATTTTTTGGAATTTTCTTCTGTATGAAGTCCGATCAGTTTTCTGAGAATGCTCTTGTGTCTTTGCAGTCAATGGATTTGTGAACACCAAGGTTAAGACAGTGGACAACAGTTTTAACAAAATGCACCATCTGGACCCATTTCAACTCCGTTTTTCCTCATACACCAACACATACTTGAATGTATTCACTGAGCTCACTTAATTTGATGTGCCTACAAATTCACACAAACACCAATAATGCAGCAGTCGAAGAAAAGTACACATGTCCTCCCCTCACATCACTCCACTTTCAACTACTTTGCACACAGTTGGCAAGGCACAGTTGCCCTACCTTGTAGTCAATGTATGTCTATACCTTGGGCAAAAGATGGACAGGAGAATATCCTACAACCCCTGCAAGCTGACCAGCCTAACTGAAGGTAGCACTGAAGACTACTTTGAAAGAACAGAAGGCAGGGTACAGATGGAAATGTCTCTTGTTGTTAATTAATCGTTAATTTTGTAAAACAATCTTTTCTTTGAAAATACAGGGCTCTTCATGGTTACCTTACATTTTGAACTTCTTTGTTGTCGTTGTGTGTGTGTGTGTGTGTGTGTGTGTGTGTGTGTGTGTGTGGTGGATACTGGAATGCGCCAGACAGCAAGACGACTGTGTTCTTATCCTGGAGGTCATTACCATTAAATGTATTTCCTTTTTTCAAAATACAGACAACCCTGTGGAGATTATTTATTTTTTCTCAAGGTATTCATACGTCACCCAGAATGTTAACTATGAGACACTCTTCTTTCATACCCGTTCAAAATAGGTACATCGATCTGATGCAAGTAATGCATAGCAGACTTTAAATGCTGAAGTCATTTACTGGCTTACAATGAAAATATGCAATGAATCAAGTGTACAGTATGCAAAGATAAAATAGAACACACAAGCACACTTGACAGCCAGCTGATCGCATCTTGTGGACTGATGCAGCAGGCACGCACACACACCTAACAGTAAAGTATGCACAAGTTTACGTCCTTTCCATCCCCATCCTTGCTCACTGCCATCACAATACAAACAAAACACTGTCACAGTAATATATTATTGAAACAATGACATAAATAATACACCAAAGAAAGATCATTTAGAACAACACATTATAAACATTATTTTCCAACAGATAAATTGCCTCTATGTTCCAATCCACTGACTTCCTAACACAAGCAAACTGTGAAGTGAACATCAACAGTGAAACATTTTTTCATGTTTTTTTTTTTTCCATCAGTCAGATGCTGCCTTTAGTCTACAAGCAGGACCATGGTGGGTGACCACAGCCACAGCACTGTCTGCTGGATAGGGGTCACATCACCCCACGGTGGGACACCATAGAGAAGCAGGTTATGTCACCGCCTTGAAGAAGAAACAGTTCATTGTCCCATATCTGAGATGCGTACATTGGACACATAAGGGTGAGCGAGTGACATAGGATGGGACAGATGGAAATGTGCTCTTGTTCCATTACTTGTAGCCATGCTTCCATACCACAAACACATATCCATACAATTTACATCACACAGAAACGTTTGCACCGTTATGTACATTCACCTACATATGCACTTGCCCACACATATACATGCACACTCAGCCATACACACACACACACACACACACACACACATGTGGTCAAGCACTCATGTATACATGTACACTCATCCACACAGAAATTCTCCATAAGTATGTCAAGCCACCATTAGCATTTTTCCGTGATTACTGGAGGCACTTTATCAGGAGAGAGTAAGTGGGAACAGACGAGACAGAACAGAGTGAACAACAAATGGGAGAAGAGCAACAAGTGACCTAGAAACACTTGTAGCAAGGACGGATTATACCTTGAACCAACAGTGGGCAGGGTTTCCAATCCAATACAAACACAAAAACTTTGCACAGCCCCACTGAATTTCATGGGGATTTTCATATATTTCTCACTCATTAACTCTTTTAACTGAAACTTTGTTTTAATTTGCATAATGTGC
Organism: Conus betulinus; assembly: GCA_016801955.1. Taxonomy (NCBI): domain Eukaryota; kingdom Metazoa; phylum Mollusca; class Gastropoda; order Neogastropoda; family Conidae; genus Conus; species Conus betulinus. The sequence continues at coordinate 178,041 of JADBJO010000097.1, read as the reverse complement.
TGGCCATCATTCTCATACATATTACTTCCCTTGTAGAACTGATGTTTTGGTCTAGCAGAGACTGAACGACAAAATGCTTGTTAACAATGAATTTAACTGCTGTCATCCACAAAGAAGCCAAGTACTTGGCAACTTTGTGGTGTTATGGTCAGTGTCACAAAACAGCCCACTGAGAAACGATAGGTTTGGGTTTCAACAAAGACATAAATCAGGGAACTTTTTGGTCCTGGATGGCTTCCATCCAGGGCTACTCTGCATTCTATGAGGACAAAAGCGAAGATAAGAACCACAGGTGAATTTCATTCACTTGATGATTGTGTTAAAACTGGTGGAATTTTCTGACCAACACTGTAGGTGTCTATCTTTCAGGCTTGGATGCAGGGATAGGTTATGAATGGAAGTATACAGTACTGCTCAATATTGTAGTCTCCGATCAGAATGAAACTGTACAATGGTACAGTCTTTATTTCTGAGGACCCTCATACCTCGCTCTCATATTGATATCACTACTGTTGCTTCTCTCCCCCGATTCATGCCCATGGAGAATTAGTATCCAAGTCTTTAGAGCTGGTAAGCTCAAGAGGATTATTAGTGTATGGATGTGGTGGTGCCCTCAGGAGGAGTGAGACACCACTTTGACTCGGCGACTTAACAATTATTGTCATCAGTAGGAGGAGTAGCATAGAACAGAAAAACAAAGACAAACCCAAACCTGCTAGGACAAAGTCCTTATGTGACTACAAAGTCTAAAAACAGAAGTACTGCTCTTGTTTCAATTTCTACCTGCAGTCATCCCACTTTGAAACCTCGAACAAGACTGTCTCGCTATACTCCCTGCTCTAAATTCAGCGCCTTTCTACTCCCCTTGATTCTTCTGAATATGTTCACAAACCCTTGTACACAGTTCCAAGGGTCTTTTTTTTTCCCCTTTACTTTCAGTAAGTGAAATCACCCCTTGACCGACAGATGTTCCATACCTATGTGACAATTACCCCCATCATCCCTACTTGCACCAAGTTGGCGGTATTATTGCTGTTGCCTTGGCCTTAACCTTTGACAACGCTGATTCCAGCAGTACCCTGCATTACGCTGTTGGCAAGGGGTCCAATGTTAGTGGGAATGGTCTTCAGCCAGGACAAAATCCTTGTGTAACAGTCTTCATTCTCCTGAAAAACTGTTGAAACCCATGGAGTTTGGCTGCCTATGTTGCATGACATGAAAACGGAAACAGATAAAAGAAAACCTCTTAAAATTCTTTTGGCCAGTCAAAAGCACTCAATGACCAGCGTTTGCCTGTGAGGGTGGACCTACCAAATGATTTCCAGTTTTCAACAGTGAAGGTACACTCCCCCATGGTGGGAGGCAAAAGGGCTGCTATGGAGGGAACAGTCAGAACAGCTTTGGGTGAACTGAAGACTGCTTGTTGACATGTGCAGGATTTCTACCATCTATGAAGAACATAATTAAAAAATCACTGGTGCTACATCTTATAATGGGTTGCTCTAACCCCTCCTACTCCCGAGTATCAATCTCAAAGGGTTAATGCCCTTGCCTGCTTCACATCCTTTCCTGACAGTGCAATGCAGATACCTGGGTCACAGACACACATACATCATTTCAATGACTCTGAACCTTTTCTTTCTCCTTCTTGCTTGGAGGGGAGGGGGAGCGATCTGTATCACTTCAGAGGGGAAGAAAAAGAGGCATGGGAGGGAAGGGGAAGGGAAGGTGTTGGGAGTGGGGTGGAGGAGGCTACAGAGAACACATGAAAAATAGTACGGCTCAGATAATACTCCGTATAAAAGCAGTAGGATGGCACGACAATAAAAACGGTTCCCTGGAGTACGCAATGAACATGTCCTGCTGTCTGAAAACAAGTGGATTCCCAATGTCACCAATGTCCCCTGTGGATCCAGGGCCATGAGAACAGTGTGTGCGTCCACGCCCTCTGCTACGTGCGTTTGGTGTAAAGCTGAAGGAGGGCAGAACCGTGGGAAAGGCGCGCTGCTTGCCTCCCATGACCAGAGCAGAGGACATCACCACAGAGGGGGCAGTGCATCCTGGCACAGCACCATGGCCAACCCTTTTCCATCTAACCACAACCCACATCCAGACGGGCTGTCAGTCTGTGCCACTCAAGTGACCACCTCTTTGCTTGCTCATGTACTTGTCTAGGCCACAGAACAGTATGTCCACAACCCAAACATCTAGCAATTGTGGACTTGGAGCACCAATAGCTGCCTCAATAGTCACAAGTGTCTGGTAAAAGCACTGAGTGTGTCTGCGGACACAGAGTGAACAGCGGAGGGATATCAAATCAGGAATGAGTGCTGTCATCTTCCACAAAGTCTCTGGCTTCATCTCGGCTCACACACTCCACATGACTCACCTGAAATCACAAGAGGTGAACTCAATCATGTTTATGGTGATCTTTTCACTTAGTTTCTTATCTGCTATCAACAGGGCACTCACCAAAATTAATGAAATTTAAGGGCAAGTTCATGCTTCCCCTCCCTCTTCAGAAAAAAAAAAAAATGTTGAAACTTGTTTTCAAAACAGTGCTGAGTAGTGCAAATCCGAGCATTAAATGGTGTACTGTCGAATTTTGGATCCAGCTGGGACCATTTGTTTATACAGCTTTTGTAAATATCTTTCACAACCTCTTGTGTGAGATTTTCACTTGTTACTGGAAGGCACATGATTACCTATTCTTGTGCAGAAGTTTGCACAAGATTTCATGACATCTGTCATCAGTTAACATACTAAAACTGCTACCAGCATTCAGCCGATTCACTCTCTCTTTTCTCAATCTCCCTGATTTTTTCTGCTTCAGCAATTATTTTGTTACAAACTCAAATCCAGCTGAAATCTGCAAATTCATGGAGAAGTGGGAACCCTGAATCAAGCTTAGGGTAAACTATGATGTTGTTCTTTTCACTGACAGTTTGGAAAACAAACAGGCCTTAGAAAAGCTTTCTGTCCTGTTCCAGATCTGAGGTGCTCAGTAGCTCTCTCTTCAAAACCCCAATTACATATCTGATATACGCTGGATTTAGCCTGTGGCCACAGCGAAGGGACATGGGCACCATTAACATGACTGGGGGTTTCAATGGCTCTCTGTGTGGTGGAAAACGAAAAGGGTTGGAGAAATAATTATAAGGCAGGCTAAAACATCTTGTACAGTGTCCACTTCAATGCAATTTTTTCTGTTTGAGAATAAATGTACTTGGGGAGCAAATCTCTGAGCATGTGCATACAATTATGTGTTTCTGTGCATTTAGCCTTCAAAATAACTGGAATTGGCCATAACCATTCCTGACAATGCTGAACACACAACTGAAGACAACAACAAAAAAAAAGCCATGATGTTGTAACTCTCTAACCTTGTTTCTGAACTTGACACCATAGAATTTGTCTGCATGCTCCAGCAGCTCTGGCCTAAAGGTGGTGGTGATGAACTGAGCATCTTGACACGACTCGTGGATCATGTCTGCAATGAAAAGCACAACACACAGTAGATATAGCAGATGCAGACACAGAGTGGAGGAGATTGCGACACTGAATCCACCTCAATGTCGAAGGAACATTACTTTTTTTTATTTTTTAACTGTGGACCATCCTGGCATGGCCATTTGCATCATGGAACATAAATAGAAGACCACAGGTTTAAATTGCATCCGAGGTATTCAGGGAATTATTCCACCCAGCCAACGCCTCCTCAGACAGCTCTGGGCTTAAATGGTGAAACTGGAGCCACATAGTCCAGTGTATGCCATTTTATGTGTGACGTGGCTGAGCGCAACTGAAGATTCTTAACCAACACTACCGATCTGTAGATTTCCATGTTTACAGACCTGCCAACCACACATGGCCTTTTTAGGGCTGTCAACACAAAGAGAAGTAAAAAAAAAAAAAAAAAAAGTACAATCCTGCAAAACAGACAAACAACAAAAATGAAAGTATAAACAGTCATTTCATAAGATGGTAGCAACATCATGGACACATTTTAACTCTTTCAACTCTAACATAGTGACTGGCTTTATAACCTTCCCAGCCTGGCGTATTTTGGCTGATCAGATAGATCTGGTCTATTTACACATACTATCATAACTCTTGATCAGCACTTACACCACTACATATAAATGCTTTATTTATTTATCTATTTATTATTATTATTTTTTTTTTACAGCATTTCAAATGTTCTTTGTGTTAGGATATCCAATGATGCATGATGCCAAACACATCCCTCATTACTTCATCAGTACTTCCTAGTCCGACATATTGGGTCATCAGTTTTGTGACAAAATGCAGATACAACTGGACTATGTAATAATCATGTATTTTTTGATGACTATTTCAATCTATCAGGTTTCTGAACTTCTATTTTTAGAGCTATTTGTTGAGACTGTCTAACATGACTTCCTCTACAACTTGCTTGATTGTAACATTGCTCCACTGGCTTATGGTACTGGGGGGAAAAAAACTGATAAGAAAGTCACCAAATCGTTCAAAAATTCTCTAACACAGCACATGGTACAAACAGGACACAGCTTCACAAAAACTATTCATGTACTTATTCATGCATGAAAGAAGCATAAAGTATGCTAGATTTGAACCAATGCTGATGCCCAACCTCTAGTTGGGTGCAGGTGATCATATACTTCATATGTGCTTGACCAAAGATTGGACGCCTGAAGGAAAAGTTATGACTGATAAGACTAGGCTGTGTTGCCAGCACCTGCCACAGCCCTGTCACATGAACAAAACCAAAATGGACCTCCACATCATCATTACTCTGATCCTCATCAATCATCTTCAAATACGGAATGGAATCTGTTCATGGGGGGTTTTATGACCAGGTCTCCCAGTGGCACTGGCTTTTATTTTTCTTTGTGGTGTTACGGCTGTCAACTCTTGAACACTTGCTGCATCCAGTTTCACCACAAAGTAATTATATATTGTTACTGATAACAGTCCTAGTGCTTGGCGTCCTGTATAACCTGAATTAGCACAGTCACCCATGAACAGCAGTAATGTGACTAAGAAACAAAAAAGTGTCTCCACTGGTAAGAGATCTCAAGGCAACTTCACGCTGAAACTGCTATAAAGATGAATCCAAATACAGTTACTGGGGGCAAAGATGGGGCGCACAATATTACTGCAATGTTTAACATTTATCATACTACTGTTCTGCCGTACTGTACCTGTCAATATATTACCGTTTTGTTTTCTTAATGCCGGAGCAAAAGCTGAGTTTCTCTCTGACCAATCTGTTGTGAGAGTAGCTCAGATACAACCAAAAATAAGCCAATCCATATGTTCTCCAGGCATGCCTACAGAAAAACCAGTGCACTTTCATTATTCTGCCATGTGGCCTAGGAGTGAACAAAATGCTTGTGCCTCAACCCTCCTCACTTCCAATCCCTCTCCTGAATATGTGACCACACTTCAAGCCCTCTTCTAACACACCAATGCATTATGGCATCTCATGATGTAAAAATGCTATAAGATACTTTCATGAACCGTACAGGGCAATTTACTAACCAGCATCATTTCACCCCTTGAAACTGGACCCACATTTTGTTCCCATACTGGGTATTGTTAAGTTTTGAGAGTCAAAATGTGATGTTCCAGGATAGCAGCGTTTGCTGAAATGGCTACCAGTTTGTGTCTGCTTTACTTCCTCATAAAAAAAAAAAAAAAAAAACCCCCAAAAAACCCACTGTTTTTCAGCTCAAGCCGAGGGTCAATATCAGTGACAGTGATGGGGGAATCGTCTATTCTGCATGCACTACCCAAAGTGCCAGCAAATTGATCACACTGGCTCAGAAAGCCGAGCATGCCACATGGATGCATTTGCACTTGCTTCAAACTTCAGTGACAGTGCATGAAAGGACCAGTCCACTTCACATTTACAGATGTATTCTGCATTTACAAGAAAGGGGTAACTCACCACAGTAGTCAAATACGCACAAATTAAGACCAACACAAAATCAGACACATTTACAGCAAACCACATCGTCACTAGAATATAAATATATATTTTCTTATAGAAGTTTGGCACGGTTCAGATGTGTTTATTTTCTCAATTCCTATCTGCCCTTCCCCCAAAGCAAGCAATTAAATTTCAAAATTTCATTTGGAACTTTGAGACATAAACTGCTGGTTGCTGCAGAAATGTAACACACAAAACAACAGGTAGGCAAAGGGTGAAACAGCTCACCGGCAACAGCCTTTCTGTGCTGGGCATCCAGGGCTGGGTCGATTTCATCAAAGAGGTAGAACGGGGCTGGGTCACACTTCTGAATGGCGAAGATGAGCGTCAGAGCCACCAGAGACTTCTGTCCACCTGATAACTGCTGCATGTCTCGCATCTCTGCCCTGTTGCCCGTGAACGACACCTGGTGAGGAGCAAAGAAAAACCTCATGGCAGTAACAGATAGTGCCCTGTCCCTGTCTGCAAGCTTGCAGAAAACATCAATTACAGAGAACTGAGTGACCAACTACTAGGACAGGAAGGGAAGGCAGTAGAAACACTCACAGTGTCACAATTTGTCAAGGGGCAAACATGAGACAGTGAGAACACTCACAATGTCACTATTCTCTAAATCGATTTGTCAAGGGCAGACAGTGAATACACCCATAGTGTCACCATCCACTATGACCACTTGTCAAGGGCAGACAGTGGAAACACTCACTGTGTCACAAGCCACTTTAAACAACTTGTCAATGGCAAACATGACACAGTAAGAATGCTAACAATGTCACTGTCCACTATGACAACTTGTAAAGGTAGACAGTGAATACATCCACAGTGTCACCATCCACTATGACAAGTGTTGTCCGCCTTCATTGCCATTTCTGGCTCAATGCAACTACTGGCCCTCATCAAAACAAAGTCACCATTTCTTCATCCAAGAGGCAAAAACACAAGATACCATGTGAAGATGTGAACAGATTTTTGTCTTTTGACTCTGCACAGTGAGCCACTAACGATCTTGTATTTGATGTGAAGATGAAAGCAAAATGTCACCTTAACACTTACAATGACAAGAGTACATGTACGATAGTGTCAGATGGGAATTCAATCTGTGTAAATGTAGAGTACATGAGATAGTGTCTGACGAAATTTCAATCTGCGTAAAAGCAATGTATATGTGTAAATATAGAGTACATGAAACAGTATCTAACGAAATTTTGATCTGTGTAAAAGCAGTGTATATGTCATGGTATTTGACGCATATGTGTGAAATACTGACATACTGTTTTAGGCAGAATGATAAAAGTATTGTATACATTGACTGTTTTTGTTTCCTGGACAGTGTGCCATATATGTAGCCATTATCATCATTACAGAATATGATATAAATGTGATATATATACCTTGATTCCCACTCCTGTAAACTGTTCTACCAGTGGCACTGCTGGCTGCCCGTCTGCACCCTGAAAGAAACAGAACGATCATGATTATCAACCACAACCACAATACCAATCACCAGTATTGCAATAGTTTTCCAAACACACTGCTTTGACAAGTGCATTTTCCTACAACTTAATTTTTTTTCTTTATCTAAAATATGGTCGTCAGGGGATTAAACACATTTTACACATTTCTGAGAGCTTTTCCTGGTCTAAATGATGCACATTTGTATAAAATTTAAAGCACCTTTATGTTCTAAATAACTTTTCCAAATTATACACTGTGAGGTTGAAATCTGAATTCTGATGTTTCCCAAAGCCACTTCCAGAACTAAAGATATTCCACACTGTACTGCTAAGTTCCTAAAGAAAATTTCAAATTGCTCTGTTATCACTGGGGGAAAAAAAAAAGAAAGAACGCAAGCACTTTTCAACCATGCTTTACTCAGTTTCACTGACCATTTGAAAGTCATCAAAAAGCTGTTGGGAAATTTTCAATGTGAATTTTTACTGCTTTTCACCACCTTTTTCCTTCTCTGGAATCATTTAGGAAGTAGGAGTCACTCTCATCATTCTGATCTCGCAAGTCTTTGTTTAATCCAATGAGAGTTTTTCCGCTTCAGTTTCCAATAACCAATGTGAACAAAGATCATGTGCTCTGATGAGCCAGCAATGTGCATGTGCCATGAAGACCAACTTCATTAATAAATATTTTTCTTTGCTCATTTTCAAAAGTTTGACTCATTTTGCTAGAGAAATTATCCAACCAGTAACCTTGTACTGGAGCATGTGTTAGACACTGCCTGGGTACCAGGGATATGAGTTTAGGTGGGCAAGGAAAAAAAAGTGTCCACTTTTTGACAACTAAAATGTTCAGAATATTTTGTCTACATATAAAAAAGGCTTAGAAAAAGCTTTGTGCAAGATTCAGAAAAAAGAGAGTCTTTATGTATAGTTGAGTAGAATTAGAAAACCACCTCAATGTACAGTTGAGCAAAAATCTTTGAAAATGACTTTTTTTTTTTTTTTTTGTGGGGGGGGGGGGGGGGGGGGGGGGTTGTTGAACGAAAGAGTAATGTCACTTGACAACAGGTTCAAGTAACAGAAGCCAATGTGATCACATCCAAACATTACACTATACATAGAGGAAGCGAAGTTAGAAAACCACTACTATGAGACTAGATGATACCAAGCCACAATGAGAACAAAGAGGTAACAGGCTACCATCTTCACATTTTCATGAGAAGAAATCTGATATCTTGGTGACAGACAAACAGAAGAACCCAAAACAGGACATGTTCAAATGACACACCAGTCACACTGCTGTGTTGAGTGTGTGTTTGCCTGTGGATAGTCCTTCATAGGTCACATGCTTCCCCACATGAGTGTGTGCACACCCGTACACCATTTTATTTCAGGTGGTGTGTGTGAGCTTTTATGTTTTACTTTTCTAGTATGACATCGACATTTGTTTCAGATCTCAATCTCACTGACTGCCCTACCCAGTTTATATTATAGTTCTAATACATATTTACTTCAGGTAAACAAATAGCTCTCCATCTTTCACTCTCTTGTGTTATGTGTGCATTATTTATATAACTAATTTCATCATCAGACATCTCTAATCTGTTGCATGTTTATTTCAGCATCTGTCTCACACATACTGTAAACGGACTGTAAATCACACACGATGGAGATTACAGTGATATCTCAAAGCTCGCTTACAAACTTAATGAAGGTAAAGTCAACATTAAAGAAAGCTTAAAAGAAATATTCTTTCATAAAGACTGACACAAAGAGAAAAAAAATCGGGCAGGATAAAGACAGAGAGAGATGGACAACATGAAAAAACAAGACAGAATGGGACATTGACACAGACAGGGGCCAAAATAACATGACAGTGAGACTAGATGATACCAAGCCACAATGAGAACAAAGAGGTTACAGGCTAACAGGACAAAGATGAGAGAATGGGAAACAGAGAGAGGGAGAGATTGGTAAGGACAAAGAGACAGGATAGGACAATGACAGTGAAAAGAAACAGGAAGCAAGACGAGATAAAGAGCAGGAGACTGAATGGAGGCATGGCAGGACAAAGAGAAGAAACACAGAATAGAGGCATGACAAGACAAGAGAAGACAAAAAGTGACAATGTGTGACCTGCTGATCCACCTCTCCCTTCTTCATCACCAGTACAGCATGCCCCTGAGGGGCCAGCTTCTTGAAGATCTCACTGAAGTATTTGGACACCTAAGACAAGGACACACAATACCCATGGCAATGTCAGGCTTCAAACTCTAAGAACACTTAAAATCTACCAACTTTTCAGACCAACCTGGACTGAATTTCCAAACTCAGGGTCTACCTAAGATTGCTTATTAGTCACAATAAACGATTCGAGTATAAACATACCTTTATTTCATAGCATGGGCTCTCTGCTTTAATCAAAAGCAGAATTCACTCATCATGATCCTACTATGGCAGGGTCTAATTTTGCTAGTTTCCCGAAATAACTAAAAATGTCAAAAATCCATACTGGAAACTGAATTCACATGCTACAACCTGAAATTCTTTTCCCCCAGAGAGGGCAACCTTAAATCTCAATATATTTTTCTATAAACCCGGTCAGTTTTTTTTTTTTTTTTTTTTTTTTTTTTATACAAGCTTTCATGGTCTGAAAAAGGTTTCTTGGTTTCTCCAAACCTTCAATGACTGTAAAAACCCTGAATCCTATGTCAGCTCACCTCGCCAAGCAGATCAACGCTACAATGTTGCAGTTTCCCTCTCCATACACATTCCTGTTTACTACAGGTCCCCAATACCTGACTGCTAACTCTTAACATTTTCCAGGAGGTCCTGTTGGTATCACTGCCACTACTTCTGTTGTTTTATTTCATCGATCTTCATTACCCATCACTGTTGAACTGTACTTAATGCGCTCGGTATATACTGGCTTCAAGGGGAATTATTATATTTAGAGTAGCTGAACTGTACTTAATGCACTTTGGTATATACTGGTTTCAAGGGGAATGATTATATTTAGAGTAAACTCTGAAGGAATTATTGCTTCACCTAACAATGTAAACTGTACAACCTAAACGAGACAAGTAGCACTTAGTTACCTAATCTGTCCGTTCCTTCCCATCACAAAGAGCCTGAAATTTCTCCTGAAGAACGAACACATCAATGGCATTGAAGCAGCAGTTCAGCCATCAGAAGACGAAAGTTATCAAAAACAGCATCTGATGTACCAAATGATGTTCCAAAACTCTCTGACATGAGGACAAACTGTTTTTAAGGACTGCATGCATAATCCGAATGAGCTCTACTTCTGTTCTATAGGACATCTGTCATTGTCTTATCGAGTTGGACACTATTTCTGTCCTATAGGACATCTGTCAATGTCTTATCAGACTTCACAAGCCCTACTGTGGGAGTAAAGTGATGGTGAGAATGCCAAGGTACACAGATGACTGCGCTAACTTTGGTTCACTGGCGCCATCTCACTCTCTCTACTTTCAACCAAAACAGGTTTCTGTTAAGGCCCTGAACAGCCAGCCTGCCCCACAGTAGGCAGAGACTCTCAGTACATGCATGAGTGACATTCTATTTCAGTAAAGGTCAGAAACAGCAATTTGTTTGTCTCCCAAACAATGTTTTGTTGTCTCCCAAACAATGTTTTCCAGAGCATCTCTATTCGATGGAAACTACTCCACTTGCCTGTTTGAAGGTGAGCTGGATAGCTTCATACTTTCGGTGGTCCAGAGCATCCATCAAGTCGTGAACAATAGACTGCAACAAAGAGATCCAGACTCATATTTCACTACTGAAAGGGAACACATAAAATGTATTCACGTATCCTGTCCCCATACAGCACTGCATCAAGATGTACACAATATAATTCAGTTCCCCCATCAACTGAACTATCTAGAAATTTGGGGCTGCCAGGCTACTGGGGTTCAATCCAGAAATTCATTTGAAAACTTTGCGCTGAAACAAAATCCACAAACTTGAATAGCGCTAGAAGAAAGGGATAGGGCCATAGCACTACCTGGCATCATACACTTATTGTATTTCAGATTAACTCCCTTCTCCCCACAAACTTAACCCCTTGACTGCTGGAGAGTTGTTGCCCTTGTACTTCCCTGGGTAAAAAGTTGAATTTGTTTGACCCCTTTTCCACTGTAAAAACATCCCACAGACAATGGAAAAACAAAACAAACAAAAACAGGCCAAACAAGAAGTTATGTAAGAGAACAGACACCCCCACCCCCTCATAAAAAACCATTGTGCATCAACTAACTTGTCATCCATGTGTCCATGGACATACGCCATGCCACCCATGTGGGGTGATCATTTATCAACCAGTAACCTCTAATGCCTGTTCAAATGTCCACGGTTCATGCCAGTCAACGGTCAACAGACTTGGCTCCTTTACAGATAACACCAAAACTACCAACTTTGCATGTGTATGCATTGAAAGCTGCGATCAGACAACTACTGGCTCACAGCCGATGCTGGACCAATTCTGAAATGAAGCCAAGAGAACACAAATACCAACACTATTGCACTGTGCTGCACTGCAGTTTGTTTTTAATGGTCATGAATATATGAAATAAATGATCAGCCAGCTCACTGGTTTTAATGGTCATGGATAATTGATATAAATGATCAGCCAGCTTAGTGGTTTTAATGGTCATGGATAATTGATATAAATGATCAGCCAGCTTAGTGGTTTTAATGGTCAAGGATAATTGATATAAATGATCAGCCAGCTTACTGAAGTGTGCTGCAACACTTCCACCTATCCTTGCTTCCTTGCTGAGAAACTTTGTGATGACACTATTACGCACGGGTAGTCAGGTGTCTGACAATACCTAAACAGCTACATATTAGCCACACACTGAGCAGTCAACAGCTGAAGATCCTCCTCTGCAAAGTAACATAGAACTTGGAGACAATAACATAACGGTTTACTCTCTCTTCATTTTCCCACACATCTGGCATACAAAAAATATGCTGACACAGGCACACTAGAAATGTAATTGAAGTTGTTAAAAACCAAAGTTGTTAAAAAACAGACACAATGTATACATATCTGCAGTTGCCCCCTTATCCCTAGAGCATAAAATCATGTCATGCAGTGTTTCACTAGATTCACTTGCACACTGATACATGACAGGGAATGAACATCAGTGATTCACTGTTTTATATTTACTGACATCTATGACTGCATATGAATCTTTCCTACCTTCATTTTGTCACTGATATGTCGACCGAGTTAAAACACTAACACTAAACATTTTATACCCACATTACATTTCAAACCAGCTAAATCAAATACACGAATGCGAAAGCAAAGCAAAATTTAGCGTCATTGCTGAGAATACCAGTTTATTCACATTTCTTTCTGTTTGGAGCTAAGGTAAATTAAGATAACTGTGTGCACTGAAAATGAATGGCAAAACATCAAATGTACAGTTTCATGACACTATGAGAACAAATGTTGATATATTCAATAATTATCTGCCTACCACTTCATAACTGCGCATACTATGTACGTGTGCATTTCAATCAGAAATGAAACTTGGCAAATACTTTCACATAAGATTCTTACTCATAATTCTCTTCTCCACAATGACACCCGAAAACACCAGACTGTAACTTAACATCAAAGCACTGACCTCGTGTGCCCTGTCCAACTCCTCCTTTCGTTTGATGAGTTTTCTTTCTGGTCAGAAAAAAAGTTGACAAACTGGTCTAGGGCTTTCTTGTTGACGTGACTGTAACGTTTCAATTCTGTATTGCACTGCTCCAGTTTCTGAACAACTGCACACCCATGTACATTACTTGATGTATGCATATACATCACTACTACATCTGCCCATATGTGCATCACTACTACAGGCCTGATCTGCCCGTATGTGCATCATTACTACAGTCCTGATCTGTCCATATCTGCATCATTACTACAGTCCTGATCTGTCCATATCTGCATCATTACTACAGGCCTGATCTGTCCATATCTGCATCATTACTACAGGCCTGATCTGTCCATAGGTGCATCTTTACTACAGGCCTGATCTGTCCATAGGTGCATCTTTACTATAGGCCTGATCTGTCCATATGTGCATCTTTACTACAGGCCTGATCTGTCCATATGTGCATCTTTACTACAGGCCTGATCTGTCCATATGTACACCTTTACTACAGTCCTGATCTGTCCATAGGTGCATCA
>JADBJO010000097.1:139384-161884 GCA_016801955.1 Conus betulinus | reverse complement strand
GTGCATGATTACTACAGATTTGATCTGTCCATATGTACATGGTTACTACAGGTCTGATCTGTCCATTTGTACATGGTTATTACAAGTCTGATCTATCAATATGTGCAAAATTACCACAGGTCTAATCTATCGATATGTACAAGATAATTACAGGTCTGATCTGTCAATATGTGCCTAGTTACTGCAGATCTGATCTGTCCATATGTACAAGATTCCTACAGGTTTGATCTGTCCACATGTTCTTCACTACAGGTTGTATCTGTCCGCATGAATGCAATTATTGCAGATCTGATCCGCTCACATGATATGATTACTACAAGTCTGATCTGTTCATATGTGCATGCTTTCTACAGGCCTAATCCATTCACATATGTATGCTTTCCACAGGCTGATCCATACATGATTAATTCAGGCCTGATCCGTTCACATGTACATAATTACTACAGGCTTGGTCCATTCACATCTAGATGATTACTACAAGTCTGATTTGTTCAAATGTATACAATTACTACAGGCTTGATCCGTCTATGTGTCCATAACCTCTGGCCTGATCTATCACATGTGCTTGACTACTACAGGTCTGATCGGTCTACATGTACATGACTGTAACAGGACTGATCCATTTACATATATATATATGATATACCATATGTACAGTTATTCCCACAGGCCCCATTCATTCACATATATATGATCAATTTATAGGACAGATCTATTCCCATGTATTAATTACTACATGTCTCAACTGTATGTATGTACACAATTACTACATCTATATTCAACTTTCAAGGGCTACATAGAGAAAAGGGCATCACCTTAATTTCACTGTGGTCCTCCATTCCACCCCACACTAGGTCTTTGATCATTAACAGCAAACTGTATCATAAAATGAAGATGAACATCAGTGCCAAAGCTATTCCTTGAAAAACCAACACACATGCTAATCTGAATGTAGTGCAAGACACAGAATCTAGAGTGTGTCTTTCCATTCCAATTTGAAGTTTTTAATGTAAAAACTTCCATATATCGCATAGCATTTAGTCAAATATCTGAAGTTCTCCGTCATTCCATAAAATGAGTATGAAAAGTACTATTAGTAGGAGTTTTGTCCCTTTCATTTCTTCACTGTGGGAGTAAAAGGATCTAATTTTTAACTGTGTGCTGCCTTCCGCCATTGCTTAAGATATCCATCACACAAGTTAACCTGATGAAACAGACAAGCAGATCAGATTAATTAATTTTCAAATGCCACAATGCTTACCTGTTTCAGACTATAATTAATTTTCAAATGCCACAATGCTTACCTGTTTTAGACTAAGATTCTGGTATTTTTCAAAGGCGTCGCTTGGTAAAGACCCTAACTCTCGAATTTTGCGCATACAATCTTCTTTCTGAAAACAAAACAAACAAACAAAAATTTGATAAATGAACATCAACAGTCATAATCATGTAAGAGAAACTGTCAAAGACTGACTGACACACAATAACTAAATTCATAAGTAAAGTTCCAATGGTGACTAGTTAAAAAAAAAAAAAAAAAGGAATACCGTGAGATTTGTGTTTGTTATGAGATGCAGTCTAGGCGCAGCCATCGGAATGAAATTGAAAGTTGCCACATCAGGCCTGTATCCAATGCACTATAGTGCCTCTCCCATCAAACCTTTTTAATCGCCTCTTCAACACACACCAGATGCAGACCTGTGCACCCAGTAGCAAGCATGATGGTGCCTGACCATCTGACTACCAATCCTACATTTTCAACAAACAACTGATCCATCAATCGAGGCTGAGAGGGGTTATCAAGGGAAGATCTGGGCAGTAAGTGGCGCTTTTTTGAGCTGTCTGGTCTAGCCCTTGCAACCACCAACTGAGATGTGATTTGATTTGAGCAAAAACAACTTTCTTCTTTTACACCCATCTGCCATGTATGACAATGACGACAGGGAAAGAGGACAGTCCACTGAATAAGGCTGTGGATGATTTCAAGGCAAAGGTGCTGCTGAATTGATTATTATGGCTCAGAAAACAGTGTAGACTGTAAGAATAAGTTTGAAATTGTTTCAAACTTAATGGACAGTGTCTTCAATGACCTAGAAATGGGGAGTTTGGCATGAATGTACAGATTAAAATGTACAATGTACTGACTGAAAGCTGATGTATTAACAACAAGCAGACAACTTAAAGACAACAACGTACAGACACATGCATATTAAACAACATCCATTACTACTTTTTTTCTTTTACACAAAGTTTGGTGTAATTTGGACTTGCACAATTGTTTGGGAGAGGGGGATAGGCCCCAGTGGAGTGTTACATTTGTAGCTATGCAGATGAGTTGTTCAAAAACAAAAAAAAAAACACAACCTAGTGTTTAAAAGGGTTCATCAAACACAACAAAACTCAATTACTTTTAAGATCAGAAATTAGACTAAGAAAGACTATCAAGAAAACGGACCACACTGGAAGAAGCTATTAAAAGGTGACCAGCCAGGTACACCATCTTTGTGTTTGTGTTTTGCCAGCTGACCAACCCTTCATTTTTGAGGAGGGTGGAGAGGTACCATGATTTAATTAAGATCTCTTTAATTGTCAGTGGATTTTATTCAATGAGACAGGAATCTCATGCCATTGTCACGGCAACAGTAATCAGCTATAGCAGTGAAAACCCTCTGCATAACTGAAGTAAATTTTCCGACACAGCTGCAGGTAACACCACAACACAAAGGTATCACTGCCAACAAAGTAAAAGCCTTGGTTCGAATTCCCTGCAATTAAACAAGAAACCTGTGCTATCTTGAACACTGAACATGAGCTTTAATGGTTCCTATGTATTAACAGATCTTTTCATCAAATGTCAGGCTGTAAAAGAGACATAAACTGACGTACACTCGAGTGTTTGTGTGTTCAAACATGTGCCTTTACTTATGTGAAAATTTATGTGAGCATACACGTATGCATGCATGCATGCGTGTGTGTGTGTGTGTGCGTGTGTGACGTGACGCTTGACAACACCATCCGATCGGCAGTAAAAACTGCTACTCTGATTTATAAATACTGGTGATTATTGGAATGATTTGTAGTGTGTGACTTTAAGTCTACACCACATGTGTATTTGGACTAAGCATAGCCCAAGTCAGTGTGATTTAATTCATATATGAAACATGGAAGAGTTGTTTAAACTAAAACTGTAACATTGTATTACTGTCTCCTACCCTTTTGTGAGCTTAACTTAGCCATTAAACAAAAGGGAGGTTAATAGTTATAGCAGAAACTCTACCATAGAGAAAAGTTTGCTGGCTGAGTCTCACACACCCCTTCTGAAAGAAAGAGGAAAAGGGTAAATGTGTGCACTCGACAGACCAGCCACCAGATTCTCATCTACAGATCAAGTTCTCTTTATCGCAGAACTGGGATCCTGGTCACGCTGCACATTACAGTTGAACCAGAGAAGCTGGGACTTCGCCAGAAACCAGGGCGACACCAGACAACCAATCTACACCAGTGGGGCAGTCACCAGCCACAGGAGAGATCAACTATTCTCTCCGCAGCAAAGCTAAGTTTGCTTACCACCTGGACTCAACCCATCAGACCCTTACCCTCACTTTATGATGAAACAGTGAGAACCTGTCTATGAGTACCTCCCTGGCTACAATACTGGTATTCGCAAGCGGGGTGGATGTATCAAACCATATACATTCAGTGTAACTTAGACAGAACCCTGTATGCCAACTTAAGCTTGCTGCACAGAGTGCCAGCGAGTAAAGTAGGAGTGAGGAAGGACCCCTCATTGTGGTAGTCCAATGAGAACTGAAACACAGCCTAAGGAAATGACACGCCATTTCTTATCTATGTATAAGTAATAAAAGTTGATGTGTGAAAGTGCGCTTAACTTGTGTCAGTTCCCTGTTGTTCAATCAAACGTTGAATGTTTGAACTTCTCTCTTCAATTCTGTATCTCGGAGCTATAAGTACTTTTAATTAAGAGTACAGGCCTAAGGAAAATTATCTCAGAGCCATTCTTCTGTATTTTATCAACACCCGGAACAAATAAAAATTTCTTTGATGACTAGTACCGGAAAGTTGCTCCTTCCACCACTAGTAAGAGAGGGGGTGTAGGTGAAATGTAAGATAATTCTCATCGAGAAATTATTCGAAGTCCTTCCCTAGAGGACCCACCTACCACTCGTATCCATCTCGTCACATCGAAGTGGGGGCTCGTCCGGGATTTGTAAAATACACTTTGGATTGTTAAATACAATTCACTCAAAATTTATTTCCTTTGGCTAATCAAAAATTTGGACAAAGAGCAGAATTCAGAGCAAATAGGCTGATTGAGTTGAGTCCAGGAGGGAAATCTTTTATGTTTGTTGTGTGAATGGTTATCTTACATAGCAAATAATAAGAGTGTGTGTGTGGTGATGCTATAATCAATTCATTTTGATATTTTCATTGTGTGATTATTTGCTTTTGTGGTACTTAGTGGATCTTTGATTGATAAGGATTGTATAACAGTTCATTATCATGGCTGAAGCAGTGAAACTTAGACGGGAGATCAAGGAGTGGGGAGAATCCCTAGGCCTCTCTGGTCAAGATTTAGTCTCATTTGTGATTACACAATTTGAAAAGGAATCTGACAAGGCCATCGAATTAGATGCCGAAGAGACTAGGAAATTAAAACAGCTGGAATTAGATGCTGAAGAGCGAAAAGAGGCCCGTGAGGCTGAAGAGCGAAACAAATTAAGAGAACTAGAAGCTGCCGAGCGCGATAAGGCCAGAGAACATGAACTGAGCTCAGAAAGATTGACAAATCCTCCGAGAATGATAGCTCTTCAGATACGGCCAGTCAAAATTCACAACCTCCCATCCAAATTCCAGCAATGTCATTTTCTTTGGACCCTTTCAATGAGAACACGGAAAGTATTGACACATACTTAGACCGGTTCGAAAGATTGGCCAATGAATTCGGCCTAGACCCCAGAAAAGCGTAACATCAAATTAGCACAAGGTCTTAGAGGTGTTGCTTATGATGTGTATACCAAGTTACCATCAAAACAAAGTAACTGATTATGATGCTCTCAAACAAGCCCTACTCACCCGTTATGAGCTGACAGCTGAAGCCTACCGAAAGAAATTTCGAAACTCGCGGCGTAGCAGGGGAGAAACCTATGGCCAGTTAGCAGATAGGTTAACAACTTATCTCCAAAAATGGTTGACACTGTCAAACCAAGCACAGACTTTTGATAGTCTAACTGAGCTCATCCTCTGTGAGCAGCTGCGTGACACAATGTCCACTGACCTGCAAACTTTCACGGCGGCAACAAGGTGCTGCTTCACTAGCTGACCTGATCAAGCTAGCTGATAGGTATACCGCCGCCCATGATGAAGCAAATGCACACAAAAAGATGCGTGACAGGCAAAACCGGGATTCGAACCCCCCACCGTCACAGCAATCTCAGAACCAAAACCCACCACCAAGTGGGAGACCACCACACAAAGTGAGAAACCACAAACTGGTAAACCACACAGTGGTAACTCGGTCCCTGTGAATCAAAACAGTGCACAGAAGCGTTACTGCGCGCACTGTAAAATGACTTCACACAATACTGCAGAGTGCAGAAAATTCTTTGGACCAAGACTCCAAACAATTGCTGCGTACCAGGTAGTGTCTACACCCAAAAGCGGTGACACACCATCTATGGTACATAACATCACTGCACCACCCATCAGTGAGCAGGTGGTAGTAAATAACAAACCTGCCACATGTTTGTATGACACAGGATTGTCATACGATGCGGTAGTAAGTAAGAGCTTCCCTTGTGGAGCCAGCTGCTATTACCGAGGAGACAGTGCCTTTACAAGGGGCCGACCTGACTCTGCCACCTGCTACCTTACCTGTTGCCACCATTATGGTTGACAGTAGGTATCAAGGGACAGATCAAGGCAGCCATCATGGACAACCCGATCCATGATCTCCTACTTGGAGGCCATTATGTCACACACTCGGGAACCCATCTGAACCTGTCATTGTGTCCACACTGCAGGTGAAGACCCCAAAGCAATTCAAAACCTCCTAAAAAGAGATGAGATGAAAGCAGCTCAGCGAGCTGACCCAACATTAGCTGCATGCTTCCAGAGGCAGCGCCACACCCGTCACCCCACTCGCAAGGGTGAAATTCTTTAGGCGGAACGGTCTTTTGTATCGTAGGCTTAATAAAGATCATTCACAACTTGTGGTCCCGGCGCCACACCGGACCCGAGTGATGGAAGTGGGACATACACTCTGTTCGCCAGGACATATCAATGTAGGGCAGACAGTGCAATGGGTGATGAAGCAGTACTATTGGCCAGGGATGGCAGAGGACATAAAGAAATATGTCGATTCCTGCCCCATGTGCCGACACTGGTCATCAAGCCAAGGGGGTGATTCAACCCCAGGCCAGCCTGACAATCCAGACACAGGCCAACAGGAGCCCAATAATGTATTCCGAAGCTCCATCGGTGTCTTGGTGACTCCAGAGCTAGTGCCAAAAGCGTAACGGACCATGATCGGAATGGATTGTCAAGCAGGAGCTTCTCGAGAGAGAGATCTTTTTTCGGGGGGCCTATGCGACGTGACGCTTGACAACACCATCCGACCCCCCCCCCCCCCCCCCCCCCCCCCCCCCCCCCCCCCCCCCCCCCCCCCCCCCCCCCCCCCCCCCCCCACCCCCCCCCCCCCCCCCACCCCCCCCCCCCCCCCCCCCCCCCCCCCCCCCCCCCCCCCCCCCCCCCCCCCCCCCCCCCCCCCCCCCCCCCCCCCCCCCGCCCCCCCCCCCCCCCCCCCCCCCCCCCCCCCCCCCCCCCCCCCCCCCCCCCCCCCCCCCCCCCCCCCCCCCCCCCCCCCCCCCCCCCCCCCCCCCCCCCCCCCCCCCCCCCCCCCCCCCCCCCCCCCCCCCCCCCCCCCCCCCCCCCCCCCCCCCCCCCCCCCCCCCCCCCCCCCCCCCCCCCCCCCCCCCCCCCCCCCCCCCCCCCCCCCCCCCCCCCCCCCCACGCCCCCCCCCCCCCCCCCCCCCCCCCCCCCCCCCCCCCCCCCCCCCCCCCCCCCCCCCCCCCCCCCCCCCCCCCCCCCCCCCCCACCCAACTTCTAACAATAGCCCGTCTCCCCCCCCCCCCCCCCCCCCCCCCCCCCCCCCCCTCTCTCCCCCGCGACACAAAGGCATGTTGCCACGCTCCACCCACCACCACCACCACCCCCCCCCGCCCCCCACCCCCCCCCTTTCATACCTACGGTCCCGCGAAAACACCTATGCGGACAATTAACTGCGGACAACTCTACGGATGCATAAATTATCCCGTGCCGATTAGGTTCAAACAATTTCCGAGGCGATTGGTGACTAGACTAAATCCCCCCCTCTCTCCCCCCTGATCGGTAAATGACAGGTCGTCTCAATGTGATTCGACAAGCGAGAGATTCATATAATAGGCACACACAGGCACAGCTTCACTGACCCCTCAGGACTGCCTGTAGACAAGAGCAGAGGAAGACAAAGGGACAGAGAAGGCCTAGGAAACTCTTGGTAACTCCTTGATCTCAAGTCATTCCCTGTTCATTCCCAGGAAAAGTGAGTTGGAACTCTGTTTTACATTTTTGAATCTATGTATTGATTTTATGTATGCTGTGTGTGTTAGCATTGTAACTTGTACAAAAATGCTTAGCAACATTTATCAAACTGATGAATGATTATTCTGTGTAGTAGTTTGCTTGCCATCATATGGCAAAAGCTCTCTCCCAGTGGTTTTGATTCTTTGTTAACAATCTGACCACTATCTTTGTGTGCACCCTGACTTTGTCAGTGTGCAACTCTGTCTGTTAAGATAATAATTCAATGATTAATTTTGATCAGGAAAACAGTATGCCTGTGCTAGGTAAAAACTGCTACTCTGATTTATAAATACTGGTGATTATTGGAATGATTTGTAGTGTGTGACTTTAAGTCTACACCACATGTGTACTTGGACTAAGCATAGCCCAAGTCAGTGTGATTTAATTCATATGAAACATGGAAGAGTTGTTTAACTAAAACTGTAACATTGTATTACTGTCTCCTACCCTTTTGTGAGCTTAACTTAGCCATTAAACAAAAGTGGAGGTTAATAGTTATAGCAGAAACTCTACCATAGAGAAAAACTTTGCTGGCTGAGTCTCACACCCCTCTGAAAGAAAGAGGAAAAGGGTAAATGTGTGCACTCGACAGACCAGCCACCAGATTCTCATCTACAGATCAAGTTCTCTTTATCGCAGAAACTGGGATCCTGGTCACGCTGCACATTACAGTGAACCAGAAGCTGGGACTTCGCCAGAAACCAGGGCGACACCAGACAACCAATCTACACCAGTGGGGCAGTCACCAGCCACAGGAGAGATCAACTATTCTCTCCGCAGCAAAGCTAAGTTTGCTTACCACCTGGACTCAAACCCATCAGACCCTTACCCTCACTTTATGATGAAACAGTGAGAACCTGTCTATGAGTACCTCCCTGGCTACAATACTGGGTATTCGCAAGCGGGTGGGATGTATCATAACCATATACATTCAGTGTAACTTAGACAGAACCCCTGTATGCCAACTTAAGCTTGCTGCACAGAGTGCCAGCGAGTAAAGTAGGAGTGAGGAAGGACCCCTCATTGTGGTAGTCCAATGAGAACTGAAACACAGCCTATGGAAATGACACGCCATTTCTTATCTATGTATAAGTAATAAAAGTTGATGTGTGAAAGTGCACTTAACTTGTGTCAGTTCCCTGTTGTTCAATCAAACGTTGAATGTTTGAACTTCTCTCTTCAATTCTGTATCTCGGAGCTATAAGTACTTTTAATTAAGAGTACAGGCCTAAGGAAAATTATCTCAGAGCCATTCTTCTGTATTTTATCAACACCCGGAACAAATAAAAATTTCTTTGATGACTAGTACCGGAAAGTTGCTCCTTCCACCACTAGTAAGAGAGGGGTGTAGGTGAAATGTAAGATAATTCTCATCGAGAAATTATTCGAAGTCCTTCCCCTAGAGGACCCACCTACCACTCGTATCCATCTCGTCACATCGAAGTGGGGGCTCGTCCGGGATTTGTAAAATACACTTTGGATTGTTAAATACAATTCACTCAAATTTTATTTCCTTTGGCTAGTCCAAAAATTTGGACAAAGAGCAGAATTCAGAGCAAATAGGCTGATTGAGTTGAGTCCAGGAGGGAAATCTTTTATGTTTGTTGTGTGAATGGTTATCTTACATAGCAAATAATAAGAGTGTGTGTGGTTGATGTTATAATCAATTCATTTTGATATTTTCATTGTGTGATTATTTGCTTTTGTGGTACTTAGTGGATCTTTGATTGATAAGGATTGTATAACAGTTCATTATCATGGCTGAAGCAGTGAAACTTAGACGGGAGATCAAGGAGTGGGGAGAATCCCTAGGCCTCTCTGGTCAAGATTTAGTCTCATTTGTGATTACACAATTTGAAAAGGAATCTGACAAGGCCATCGAAGAGAGCTAGAAAATTAAAACAGCTGGAATTAGATGCTGAAGAGCGAAAAGAGGCCCGTGAGGCTGAAGAGCGAAAACAAATTAAGAGAACTAGAAGCTGCCGAGCGCGATAAGGCCAGAGAACATGAACTTGCGCTCAGAAAGATTGACAAATCCTCCGAGAATGATAGCTCTTCAGATACGGCCAGTCAAAATTCACAACCTCCCATCCAAATTCCAGCAATGTCATTTCTTTTGGACCCTTTCAATGAGAACACGGAAAGTATTGACACATACTTAGACCGGTTCGAAAGATTGGCCAATGAATTCGGCCTAGACCCAGAAAAGCGTAACATCAAATTAGCACAAGGTCTTAGAGGTGTTGCTTATGATGTGTATACCAAGTTACCATCAAACAAAGTAACTGATTATGATGCTCTCAAACAAGCCCTACTCACCCGTTATGAGCTGACAGCTGAAGCCTACCGAAAGAAATTTCGAAACTCGCGGCGTAGCAGGGGAGAAACCTATGGCCAGTTAGCAGATAGGTTAACAACTTATCTCCAAAAATGGTTGACACGGTCAAACCAAGCACAGACTTTTGATAGTCTAACTGAGCTCATCCTCTGTGAGCAGCTGCGTGACACAATGTCCACTGACCTACAAACTTTCACGGCGGAACAAGGTGCTGCTTCACTAGCTGACCTGATCAAGCTAGCTGATAGATAGATACCGCCGCCCATGATGAAGCAAATGCACACAAAAAGATGCGTGACAGGCAAAACCGGGATTCGAACCCCCCACCGTCACAGCAATCTCAGAACCAAAACCCACCACCAAGTGGGAGACCACCACAAAGTGAGAAACCACAAACTGGTAAACCACACAGTGGTAACTAACAGTCCCTGTGAATCAAAACAGTGCACAGAAGCGTTACTGCGCGCACTGTAAAATGACTTCACACAATACTGCAGAGTGCAGAAAATTCTTTGGACCAAGACTCCAAACAATTGCTGCGTACCAGGTAGTGTCTACACCCAAAAGCGGTGACACACCATCTATGGTACATAACATCACTGCACCACCCATCAGTGAGCAGGTGGTAGTAAATAACAAACCTGCCACATGTTTGTATGACACAGGATTGTCATACGATGCGGTAGTAAGAGCTTCCCTTGTGGAGCCAGCTGCTATTACCGAGGAGACAGTGCCTTTACAAGGGGCCGACCTGACTCTGCCACCTGCTACCTTACCTGTTGCCCTCCATTATGGTTGACAGTAGGTATGTCAAGGGACAGATCAAGGCAGCCATCATGGACAATCCGATCCATGATCTCCTACTTGGAGGCCATTATGTCACACTCCGGAACCCATCTGAACCTGTCATTGTGTCCACACTGCAGGTGAAGACCCCAAAGCAATTCAAACCTCCTAAAAAGGAGATGAAAGCAGCTCAGCGAGCTGACCCAACATTAGCTGCATGCTTCCAGAGGCAGCGCCACACCCGTCACCCCACTCGCAAGGGTGAATTCTTTAGGCGGAACGGTCTTTGTATCGTAGGCTTAATAAAGATCATTCACAACTTGTGGTCCCGGCGCCACACCGGACCCGAGTGATGGAAGTGGGACATACACTCTGTTCGCCAGGACATATCAATGTAGGGCAGACAGTACAATGGGTGATGAAGCAGTACTATTGGCCAGGGATGGCAGAGGACATAAAGAAATATGTCGATTCCTGCCCCGTGTGCCGACACTGGTCATCAAGCCGAGGGGGTGATTCAACCCCAGGCCAGCCTGACAATCCAGACACAGGCCAACAGGAGCCCAATAATATACTCCGAAGCTCCATCGGTGTCTTGGTGACTCCAGAGCTAGTGCCAAAAGCGTAACGGACCATGATCGGAATGGATTGTCAAGCAGGAGCTTCTCGAGAGAGAGAATCTTTTATCGGGGGGCCTATGCGACGTGACGCTTGACAACACCATCCGATCGGCCCCACTAAAACACCAAACCCAGAATAGATTTCAAATCTGTGCCCACTCTCCCCTCTCAACCCCCCTCCCCCCCCCCCCCCCCCCCCCTTTTTTTTTTCTTGCTTAGGACAGTGCGAAAGGCCCGACTGACACGATTAGTGCCACAGGAAAAAAATTGCGTCACGGTAAATACGTGCCGCCTTTCGTGCTTAGCAGCAGCCTACCCCCCCCCCCCCCCCCCCCCTCCCATGCGGTGCGATACAACGCCGCGTGGGATGTGCGTTCTAACAATAGCCCGTCTCACCCCCCCCCCCCCCCCCCTCTCCCCCGCGACACAAAGGCATGTTGCCGCGCTCTCCACCGACACCACCACCTCCACCCCACCCCCACCCACCCCCCCTTCATACCTACGGTCCCCGTCCTCGCGGACGCACACCTATGCGGACAACTCTACGGATGCATAAATTATCCCGTGCCCATTAGGTTCAAACAATTTCCGAGGCGATTGGTGACTAGACTAAATCCTCCCCCCCTCACCCCTGATCGGTAAATGACAGGTCGTCTCAATGTGATTCGACAAGCGAGAGATTCATATAATAGGCACACACAGGCACAGCTTCACTGACCCCTCAGGACTGCCTGTAGACAAGAGCAGAGGAAGACAAAGGGACAGAGAAGGCCTAGGAAAATCTTGGTAACTCCTTGATCTCAAGTCATTCCCTGTTCATTCCCAGGAAAAGTGAGTTGGAACTCTGTTTTACATTTTTGAATCTATGTATTGATTTTATGTATGCTGTGTGTGTTTAGCATTGTAACTTTGTACAAATGCTTAGCAACATTTATCAAACCGATGAATGATTATTCTGTGTAGTAGTTTGCTTGCCATCATATGGCAAAAGCTCTCTCTCCCAGTGGTTTTGATTCTTTGCTAACAATCTGACCACTATTCTTTGTGTGCACCCTGACTTTGTCAGTGTGCAACTCTGTCTGTTAAGATAATAATTCAATGATTAATTTTGATCAGGAAACAGTATGCCTGTGCTAGGTAAAAACTGCTACTCTGATTTATAAATACTGGTGATTATTGAATGATTTGTAGTGTGTGACTTTAAGTCTACACCACATGTGTACTTGGACTAAGCATAGCCCAAGTCAGTGTGATTTAATTCATATGAAACATGGAAGAGTTGTTTAACTAAAACTGTAACATTGTATTACTGTCTCCTACCCTTTTGTGAGCTTAACTTAGCCATTAAACAAAAGTGGAGGTTAATAGTTATAGCAGAAACTCTACCATAGAGAAAAAACTTTGCTGGCTGAGTCTCACACCCCTCTGAAAGAAAGAGGAAAAAGGGTAAATGTGTGCACTCGACAGACCAGCCACCAGATTCTCATCTACAGATCAAGTTCTCTTTATCGCAGAACTGGGATCCTGGTCACGCTGCACATTACAGTCGAACCAGAAGCTGGGACTTCGCCAGAAACCAGGGCGACACCAGACAACCAATCTACACCAGTGGGGCAGTCACCAGCCACAGGAGAGATCAACTATTCTCTCCACTTTATGATGAAACAGTGAGAACCTGTCTATGAGTACCTCCCTGGCTACAATACTGGGTATTCGCAAGCGGGGTGGATGTATCATAACCATATACATTCAGTGTAACTTAGACAGAACCCCTGTATGCCAACTTAAGCTTGCTGCACAGAGTGCCAGCGAGTAAAGTAGGAGTGAGGAAGACCCCTCATTGTGGTAGTCCAATGAGAACTGAAACACAGCCTAAGGAATGACACGCCATTTCTTATCTATGTATAAGTAATAAAAGTTGATGTGTGAAAGTGCGCTTAACTTGTGTCAGTTCCCTGTTGTTCAATCAAACGTTGAATGTTTGAACTTCTCTCTTCAATTCTGTATCTCGGAGCTATAAGTACTTTTAATTAAGAGTACAGGCCTAAGGAAAAATATCTCAGAGCCATTCTTCTGTATTTTATCAACACCCGGAACAAATAAAAATTTCTTTGATGACTAGTACCGGAAAGTTGCTCCTTCTACCACTAGTAAGAGAGGGGGTGTAGGTGAAATGTAAGATAATTCTCATCGAGAAATTATTCGAAGTCCTTCCCCTACAGGACCCACCTACCCACTCGTATCCATCTCGTCACAGCGTGTGTTTGTGTCTTTGTGCATATGTTTGTGTGCACACGTATGTTCATGTTAACACACGTCACAGCACATCTCTGACAATTAATCCATAGTCTTATGTGTTCATTTCTTTTCTTTATGGTGCGACTGATTATTATTTCTCTGGTACTGTTAATTTAAGACACAGAGCTATTCCTTCCACAAAGATAATGGTACAACAAAGACAATTCTCATTTCTTGAGTGCCTGAACTTGTGGTAGGAGAACATCAACATCTTCCTGTGATACAGAGAATATTAGTCTGATGGAAAAATCATCCAATCCTTCCAAAGCATTTACTGTTTGGGACAGTTTTAAAATAAGCCTAAGTACCTCTCACACTTCTTTTGGAAAATTTTGCAACATGATGTTTTCACACACAAAAAATAACAGAAATGTACCCAGTATCTCTCTTGAATAGTCTGGACATTTTAAAGATAAACTTTTACATCATAATTACACAGACTATATGCTTTGGTCATCTTGTGCAAGTCTGCTCAATTTTTAATACATGGTAACAGTATTTTTGTGAAATGATCACGAGTCTCATAAATGCATGTCGATCACTCACCTTTTTCAACAGTAAAACTCTGCTTGTTGGTCATCTTTTCTAAATCTTTGGCATCTTCTTGTATTCTTTCCTGAATCTCCCTCTCTTGACCCTGATGACATATACCTCAATGCAGTTGAAAATGTACAGTTACAGCACAATAATATTTTGACCCCACAATGATGTCATGATATATGATATATATGACCTTTTTATTATTCAAACCTGCTGGTTGTACTGATTGACACCAAACACTTGACCTTCGACCAGGCAGATAACATGCCATAATACTTTGACTTCTAATATTGCAAGCAGACAGATGAAAACTGTGCTTGATCCATGCCACACCCGCCCAGACTGCATAAAGTCTCAAGAAGCGAACTGCTTGATCTCTGTGCTGGACCAGTTTTGCAGCATCCACTTGTTTTTTGCCAAGCTCAGGATACGAGATTCTAGTGAGGGACAGCACAAGAGTATGATACTCAGTAGTGAAAACTACCCAGAGCAATGATAAAGACAGTAAACAGAGGAACAAAGATCTCACCTTCCAATGCTCCAGCTCCGACTGCTTTTTCTTTTGTTCCTTGTTCAGCTTGTCTATCTGGGAATCCTGATCTGCAAAGTCAAGTTCGAACTATGCATTATCTGTTGTTACCAGCAGATAATGAAGCAACAGCCGAGGATTAGCAGCAGGTTGAAGAGAGAGAGAGAGAGAGAGAGAGAGAGAGAGAGAGAGAGAGAGCAAAGGAGACTGTGCACACGGGTTTTATGCTTATTCAAGTCTGTGTGAAATTGCAAACATAAATTTGGATTATTTTAACATACAACTGACTGTGTTCACAACATCAGATATTTGTTAAGGTCATGCTCTAAAGAACTACTGAAAGCACTTCACGAGATTACATACATATGACTGAATTGCATTCAATCATAATTACTTCTCATCTTAAGTAGACATACACAGACCTCAACTGACCCATAATGCCTAACTCATAAACTGTGTATGCAATATACTACTTTTTTTTTGCAACAGATGTGCCTGTTTTAGATGTAGTGAGAGAATCTGAGTGCAATGTTGCCTATTCCCATAAATTTGAAGAGATCTTACTTGTTCCTAACCTTTTGATTTTGAAGAAAAAGATTTGACGGAGATTAACAGGATCAGCAACTTTAACCCCCGTTTTTTTTCCTTCAACTGAATTTCTGTTTGACAATATTTGCGATTTGTTCATTCTTTTGTGACGGACGCCGGGTAATGAATTCTTTCTCTTATTGGTGGAGGACATTTTCATTTTTTGTCCATCTTAAAATGAAAACACTAAATCCTATCATTATATATCAACAAAAAAAAGTATAACACGCACTTAGCTCTCAATACACTTTTAAGCACCTTTTAGCCAATATCAAAATGTAATTGCGACACATATAAAACATGAAATTTTGACCATTCCACAGGAAAATATCTGACATTCCTTGCTCTAAGCTCTTTGATTAAAAAATACCGTCTCTGTTATATACAAAACCCATCTTCCATAGTTAACATCTAAAACAAATCACAAATCATGACTGCATCCATTAAGTGGAAAAAAAGGTGAAATAGCAGAATTCTATTTTTTTTAACTTTTCAATCCTGCCAACCGCTAGATCGGTTTGACAAATCTTCTCCTTTCATTCCTGAAAACCGCCTCAGCGGTTCAGAGAAACATACTCCTTTCCGTCCGGCGACCCGCTGCAGCGGTTCACGCCTTGGAATCCGCGCCCACCTGTCACATGGTTGGCGTGTCATAGCGGCCTTCGCCTTGTAACAGGACTTGCGGGATGTTTAGATAAGTCATGCCTGCTTACTTCCTCAGCGTGGGAAAGTGTCTGGAACTGAAATTTTATCTTGACTTGACCGTGAGAGTATACTGTTTAGTGCCTACTGAGAAGATGGAGGGTGAAGAAAACGCAGACAGCGATCAGTTTTCTGACGACGAAATTTGCAATTTATCCGATGACTTCGATCTGTTTGATCTAAGAGAAGAAGAGAGAGAGCAGAACTTGCCAATGCCACGAACAAATATGACAGCGATACTGGCGATGAATTGGATGATGAAAATCTTCCACTTAGCTACAATCGGCACTATTTGACTGGACAGGTGGGGATTTCACTGAACCACGTACACCTCCGAAAAAAAACTTCGAACCGCGCCCTGGTCCTGTGCGCATACTCGATACGTCAATGAAGGCAGTGGATTATTTTCAGCTGTGTTATTATTCTGATACAGTCCTTTCAAAGCTAGTCAGTTTTGCAAACGACAAATGCCAACACTAAACGGCAGACTGATCCAGAAAAAAAGTCAGTGGCAGGTGTTGGAAAAGATCACACCTGTGTGGTATGTGTCGCGTGACACAATATGAGTCAACACACCCTGGTGTGAAATACAGTGAAATCCGTTCAAGAAAAGCAGGACAACGATGATGTGCGAAAAGTGCAATGAATATCTGTGTTGCAATAATCAGAAAGATTGTTTTAAGGTGTACCACACCCGTGTTTCCTTTGTGTGACACCTGGTTTCACGTGTGACACTCTGACACTGTGACACTAGCAGTGCATCATTTTCTAAGACTGACATGTTGTGAGTTGTTTGTTGACATAAACTCGAAGTGTGGCTTTTGGGCAAATGCTGTGCATAGACCACTGAATTTGGTAAGACCATAGTGGCGAAGGAGTACGGTGGGGACATTTTTATCACTGCTGTGCATTTTTCCTTGGACATGGTGACACTGTGATGGTGACACTTGTGAAGCATTCTTTTAAGTGGATTTACCGGAGGACATCAGACTGTGAGTTACATGCATGGTTTTTGCTGCTCGCATGTTTTTGAGGGCTGTATAACATTTTGTTTCTTTAAGTTTGAATTAATTAGTAGCTGTCACCAGTCTTGACACCTGTGTGTCACCAAATACGCGACAAAGGGTTGGAAAACCGGATCAAAATGTGCCGGCACCATTTCTGTACACAACGGTGTCTGATATGCTATAGTCCGGTAGAAACACCAGTCATACAAAATAATCAGAAGTACACACCCTATTCTTTGTTTACTTTTTTTTCCTGGAAACCCAGGAATGAAGAGTACTGCTTGTAACTAAGAAACATTGGAATAAGGGGAAGTAATGTCCGGCAGATAACCAGGGATGAAAGAGTTAATGGCATCATCTACACATGGCATAACCTATGGTAACAGCTGCCTTTATCATTATCTACACAAGGCAAGCTTTAAGAAAAAAGGAAAAAACAAAAAAAAAGCAAACTGATACACACAAAACCTTCCAATAAATAAATATTCAGAGACACACACCTTTGTTTTGTCCTTTCATTTCTGAGAGGCGCTGATCAACAGTGGCAAGGTCGTCACGGAGCTTCTCCAACTTCCGTTTCCTGTCCTCTGTGGCTGCTTCCTGCATGTCCCCCATCAGCCTGTCTCGCTTTTTGGTCAGGTTGTTGCTCAGCAGGTTCTCCAGCTTGTTCTTTTCTCCTTCTAACTGTTCACGAAAGGATCATTTCCTTCAAAGTTTTTCAAATCACTGAACGGTAGCAAATGAAAAATGTAAATATACACATGATTAAGCAACAAAAAAATCACAAACATTTACACACTGCTTTGAGATCGTTCAATCTCTCTTCTGAGTCACTGCTGGACGTCTCACAGGAAAGTAGCAATGAAAAAAATGTAAATGTACACATGATTAAGTACAAACAAAAATCACGCAAAATTTACACATTTTTTGTCTGTTCAATCTCTACTATGAGTCACAGGTGAATGTATCACATGAAACACAGAATGACCACATTCATGCAAGACCAAGCTGCATGTTGAATTAGATGGGGGAAAAAAAAAAAACCATCCTAAAAGTAGGAATGGCAGTATACACCAGCCGCCGTGGCGAAGTGGTTAGCGTTGCGGACTCCCAGCTGGGAGGTCGTGGGTTCAAATCCCATCAGAGTCATGTGTTTTTTTTCTGCCCCGACCGGCTCCTACCCAGAGAGTTGAGTTTGCTGTGGACTCAGTTGGGAAGACTGGGACCACACAGTCAAGTTTCATCCACTTAATGGACGCATTTATGAGAGTGTTGCTAAATTTCATGACCAACACTGCAGGTGCCTGTATCTCTCAGGCCTGGTTGACGCCAGGATATATTATGAAAGGAAGCATAAAGTACAGCCCTGTCATGTAGTCTCAGACCGAAATTGAAATCCGTAGCATCATTTTAATCATCCTCATTCTCATCGATCAGCATTAAAAAAAAAATGTCTCAAATTCTGTGGCCCTTCATGCCCTGCTCTCATGGTGACCTCAGTTTTGATGTCCTCTCCACATCTGTGCCTTGGTTTGGTTCCGTTCGGGTCACCGGTATATCAGCGAGTCCATGGGGGCTGTCGTTGGACAGACGTGGTGGTGCCCTCTGGAGGAAGAGCTCACTCACGCCAGCTCCGCGACTAAGCAATTATTGTCGTCAGTAGGGGGCTTAGTAGGTGGTGCCTGTGTATGTTAGATCAGAACAGGCGCCACTGAACACCACCAAAGTGACTCGGCAGCAGTGCAGTGTCTCCTTCCGTGGGTTGCCTCTTGAGGACTTGACACTGACTGCTCCCTGCAGATTGCCGGTGCTGGGGCTGGGGCGGGGCTGACCAGGCTGTAGCTGTAGATGGGGTGTCTGAATGAGCGGCGTGGATGCACTGCCTCTGAGGTGGTACAGAGGTTGGGACAGCAAAAAAAAAAAAAAAAAGAATGGCAGTATACTGTACTCCCACCAGTATTATTAACCAGTCTTTTTTCTGCACCGTCTGATGCTCATGTCTAACCCAGTCAGTCCCTGTCCTACAGTGGAAACTTCTCAAACAGTAGAAACTCAGCCTCCACTCCACTGACCTTGATGCGTTCCTGCCATGCTGCCCTGTTCTGCTGGGTGAGCTGTGTGATCTGGTCCGTCAGTCGGTCCACCTCCTTCTGGTCCTCCATGGTCAGCTGGGACTGCAGGTCTGTGCCCAGTTCATCCTTCAGGGCCTGGGCCTGGCCCTGCATGGCCTGGAGACTGGCTTGTAGACTGCTGACACTCTTCCCCTGAAACACATCACACAGTAATACAACACACTACTTACTCAACACACATTCAATGGCCCTTCATAGCTCATAGGTAGCTCACACCTTTCCCCTGAAACAGATCGTTTAGTACTGTAATTTAGTACTGAGAGTGTGAGCTCATTACTGTGCACAACTATTTACAACTGAGCTATTCACCAATGTGTACAGCAATTTATCTCTGAAGTTCTCTTTCTTGTACTTGAAAGGTAATCAGCTTTGTGACTAAAAAGATTTTGCTGTACCATTGTGTGCATGTTTTATTTTTCACGTTATCCATCTGATCAGCTTGACCTACTCTTAAAAAAAAAATGGAATGGGATTTCAACATTCATGAAAATGTTTTTGATGTATGCATTCACACACATCAGACCTCTCTTTTATGTTTCATATGAAAGACTTAAGAGGACTGGAGTCTGCACAGATGCTGACTTCAAACAGAACATTTCTTCCTGTCTTGGGTGGAAAATGAAGCCTTGACTTTAGGACAAGAGTGACCTCTTTCTCATCAAGTACAGCAGTTCACCGCTTGACTGCTCACCACTGAGCACAGTATTTCACCACTGAGTACCTCACAACGAAGCTGCTCACAACTGAGGTCATCAGTAAGAAACAGCTCACATATAAGCAGACCACATCACCATTATGCAGCTCACCATGAAACAGAGCATGTCACTACTGAGTAGCTGACAAAGAGGCAGCTTATCAGTAAGCCAAGTATGTCACCATTAACCCGTTCACTGCTTGAAAATATTACATAACAAAGGCTGGCCCAGTGCCAGGGAAATCTAATGATTTGGGGGTAATAATTAACAAAAAATTCTAGCTCAGAAACTACAAAAGATATAAAAATGAAATATATATGATTTTTGAAGGACATTGAATGGAGATTTTGAATCTGGGCTTCTTTTGTTTTAATTTTGATCATAAAAAAAATATTTAGGCATTTAGATTTGGATAGATTTTTTTGTACGATCAAAAACATATGTATTTACCACTACAGCTTCACATCCAAAAAAGAAACAAAAGCAAAAAAGTTGAAAATAAAGTTTGTATTGTCACACTACACCTGTAAATGAAAGTAAAACAGTCTAGAAGTCTATCCAGACGCTCACACCTCATGCAGACAGGTCAGTTCACGACCACGCCCCCCTCCCCCACCACGCCCCCTTGCTGGACTTCAACCCTCTCTTTCACTGCTCCTCTTCCCCTACCTTTCCTGCTGCCCGTGTCACGCCGCGCGAGCAGGCCGCACTCCCCTCTCGCGCTGACTAACATGTCGCTGGCCACTCGCACGCAGTGCAGAGTACACACTAGGCTAGCTCGTTCGACGTTGGTAACCAGACAGCTGAACACACTCTTGACATCGCACAGCACGACTCAATAACTGACGAATATGGCCGGCAATTCCATCACTATCATCATATCACCTTCATGCTCGAGTGAGTCGCTGAATAAAAGATTATTATCTTTATCAAAAATGATTAGCAGAGCCCGCTCAGATGTGTAAGTACGTTGATTTGGTCGCTACGCTCGTCGAAGGTTGCGCCGCCATCTTTGCAAGCGAGACAAAGCGCTGGCTGGTCATCCAGTCAGTGATGAGGAAAAATGGTTTCTTTCCCCTCACGTGTGGTCATTTGCATATCATTTTAATACTGTAGACATATAAGGCTTACTACGCACACTCTATTTCAGTCCTTTGATAGGAATAGTAACGAATGAAAATTCAAAAAATGCATGACGTCAGTGGACGGCCCATAGGCACTGGAAGTACATTTTTACTACGGCGTCAGCTGACGGCTTAAAGGCACTCAACGGGTTAAGCAATCACCTTGAAGCAGCTGACCAGGAAGCAGAGCACAACCTGGCAGAGGATGTCACCATTAAACAGTTCACCATAAAGCAGAAGGCATCACCACCAAACAGCTCACCACATGAAGCACAGTACATCAAAACTAAGCAGTTCATCACAAGTTAGATCACAAGTAAAACAGCACACTGCAAAGCAGAACAAGTCGAAACTAAGCAGCTCACCACAAAGCAGGTCAACATGAAGCAAGTTCCAATGAAATAGATCACATCACTAAGTAACGTGTCTCTGAGCAAAGCAATTCATCATGAAGCAGCTCATCAAAGAGCACAGCAAATCATCACTAGACAGCACATCAATGAACACAAAAGTCCACCACAAGGCATCTTATCAGAGCACAGCAATTCATTACCTAAACAATCACAAATATGCATAGCAATTTTATTACAAGGCAGGTCACCAATGAGCACAGCAATTTATCACTTAGCAGGTCACTAATGACCACAGCAAATTATCACTAAGCAGGTTGCTAATGAGCACAGCAATTATCACTAAGCAGGTTGCTAATGAGCACAGCAAATTATCACTAAACAGGTCCCCAATGAGCACAGCAAATTATCACTAAGCAGGTTGCTAATGAGCACAGCAAATTATCACTAAGCAGGTCGCAATGAGCACAGCAAATTATCACTATGCAAGTCACCAATGAGCACAGCAATTCATCACTATGTAAGTCACCAATGAGCACAGCAATTTATCACTATGCAAGTCACCAGTGAGCACAGCAAATTATCACTATGCAAGTCACCAGTGAGCACAGCAAATTATCACTATGCAAGTCACCAATGAGCACAGCAATTCATCACTATGTAAGTCACCAATGAGCACAGCAAGTTATCACTATGCAAGTCACCAGTGAGCACAGCAATTTATCACTAAGCAGGTCACCAATGAGCACAGCAATTTATTGCTAAGCAGCTCATCAATGAGCAAAAGTTTGCAAAACAGCTGATCACAAAATATATCATATGTGGACCAGTAGAATGGTGACAAAGTACACAGAATTGCTTGCAAGTCTAACTTACTTGTGTACATGTGTTCAGCACAAAGAAGTCAATGAAAAATCATGTCATGATGTATGTCCACAATAAATTGTGTTCATTTATTCAGTGGTAGAATTAAATGTATTTACCTTGGAAGGCCTTGCTTTTTCCAACTGTTGTAGCTCTTCATTTGCCAGTCGTATCTCTGCTTGCATTTTCTCATAATTATCTCTGGAAGACAAACCAGTAAAAAAATTAAAACGTCAACAAAATTTTGCATGTGTGAGCATGTGCATTAAAATGGCGCACATTAAA
>JADBJO010000097.1:125000-137142 GCA_016801955.1 Conus betulinus | reverse complement strand
TGTAAAAATCTTCTAAACAGTAGTACAATTATACTCCTGCACTCTGAACCAGGATACACATGTCTACAAAACATCAAGGTAGATTTATCATAGGCATAACATAAATACTAAACCCGAAACACAAATGTTCATTCTCTTTACCACCCCCCTATTGTAACTAAAGCAGCAGTGCTCAAGGCTTCTTCTGCAAATGGCAGAATCCAAATGTGACACTAAAGACCATCAACAGGAGGAAAAAAATAACTTACTGAAGTGTTTGGGTATGGCGTATCTCTGGCATCCAGTCTATTAAGTGGCATGAAAGTGACTTCCCCTGCTAAGCCTTGACGATTCATCTCCTGCAGGATGCGCGTGCCAGTTCTGTCTGTGTCCACTATATGATGGAACAACCTGTCACCATATTCCACTGTGTGAAGGAAAACCTGTCACTCACACTCTACTAAAAGATGGAACAACCTATCAACCACATTCCACTATGTGATGGACCAACCTGTAACCCAGGATGCAGTACACAAAACAGACTTTGTAGTGCTAGCATGAAATGATCATAAAATCTTTTTTTTTTTTTCCCCCCCTGAAAATCACCCTGAAATACTGAGTTTGGCAACACAATATTTCCATGGGAAGAGGTGAAGGTTTTGAAGAGGGCTTGATCTGCAGAAAGATTAAGGCTGAACCAACAGTCTTCAACTGCCAAGAGCATCATGAATGACACTGAATAAGCTTTCCCTGTGTGTGCATATTTTCCTTTAATCATTTGATTTAATAAGACTTGTTCTTACCCGGTGTTGCCCAAGTCTGGATTTAGTTAATAAATTATGTTTGGCACACTCAATCTTGAGCTCTACAGAAGTTTGATTAATGTTTACTGTCCTCTTCTTGTCCAATTCAGTCCCCGTTTCTGTTCATGTGTGTAAGCCAGCCAGTGTGTGTGTGTGTGTGTGTGTGTGTGTGTGTGTGTGTGTGTGTGTGTGTGCGAGTGTGCGTGCGAGTAGGAGTGTGCGTGCATACTGTACTGTGTGAGAATGTGTGCATGTTTGTGTGTGTACTGTCTGTGTGTGTGTGTGTGTGTGTGTGTGTGTGTGTGTGTGTGTGTGTGTGTGTGTGTGAGAGAGAGAGAAAGAGAGAGAGAGACAGTGTGCATGTGGATCCACATGTGTTTCAGTACATCTACTAATGGTTAAAAAAAAACTGTGACCCCTTGAACATTTTTAAGTGAACACATCATACCAAGACTGACCCCCTAATTTCCAGAAAATGATTATCACTGGATAGGTATCAGATCAAACGCTGGACACGTTAACATACCAACAAAAAAAATCATTCAATTCTTGCCAGATCATGTGATGAAACAGCACGAAATATTCTCAGGTAAACATACATACTTTACAGGTTTCCAACTTTGACTACCGTAACATAATTTAAAACTTGCAAACATTTTCTGGTACTATACAAGAACATTCCATTCAAATATTCTAGAGTAAACATTCCACTTACATATTCTAAAAGTAAACATCATTAACTTCTAAATCGTGTACTGTTTGTATGCTTTGTTTATTCATACATATCTGCTGAATTTTCAAAATATAGCCCAAATATGTCATGAGATGACAGTTCCATTTTTAGTAGCTTTCAAACTGACTCATTGGTTGCCTGTGCCGTGCAGGAACATGACAAACCTGGCTGTGACAGCATGAGGTAATTAGGGTGAGCGATATGACATATATGGCAAGACAGACTGGACGAGGCCAAAAACAACAAAAAAAAAACCTTTCCTTCCCCCATCATCCCTCTCACACTCCTTATCCCCCCCCCCCCCCCCCCCCCCCCCTTTTTTTTTTTATTTTTTATTATTATTATTTTTTTTTCTTTTTTCTCCACTTCCCTTTCACCTTCATTTCTCAAACACATCTCTCTTTTTTTTCCCCTTTCATTCTCTAACTCCCCCCCCCCCCTTATTCTTCTTTTCTTTTTTTAACTGTGACAGTGGTTCCTGTTTCAAAGCGAATGCTTTTCAACTTCCAATTCTTGGGCTGTGACAGCTTTGTCAACGGGCCAAACACAATGTTTGAAAAAAGATTTAAATACCAAAATAATGCTGCACATATGGGTGTTTTTGAGGCTTTGTTTTTGTTTTTTCGTTTTACTTATTAAAAAAAAAAAAACTTTGTCAATAATTCAGCTATTAAAGGGCATGAATCAAATGAAGCAAGCATAGGTGTAAGCTGCCAAACCAACAAGGTAAAAAAAAAATCACAGGCTTGATCTACCAATACAAAAAGTTATAATTTCCTTCCTGTAACTGCTTCTTTGACCATGCAATTTTGGGTAAGCAAAAGGAGCAATAAAGTTGAATAAAGAGCTAAAGAAAAGCGTCTGTCCCCTTTCTTAGATCATGTGGAGGTAGACTTTCAGCCACTGCAGCTCACGCTAGTTTTTGTTCACAGAGCTAGTCAGTAGCCTTGAATACCACATTTATTACATAAATATATCAAGAATAAAAAACAACAGGTTTCTATGGTTCTTGCTTTGCTCAACTCCTCCCACCTCCATAAATTCTTTTCAAAATACACTGAAAAAACAACAAACTGTGTGTGTGTGTGTGTGTGTGTGTGTGTGTGTGTGTGTGTGTGTGTGTGTGTACCCTCACACGCACGCTAATGTGTCTGCATTCAAACGTAATGTAAATTTTGGTGCAGGGTTGTTTGAATTCAAACAACCCTGCACCAAAATTTACATTATGTTTGAATGCACACGTTTAAGCATACATGAGCATGTGTTAAACATTTTCTGCAGAATCCCCGTCCCGAAAAAGACACATAAAGATCAGGCGTATAAAGTTAAGTTACCTTGTACCAGCAGTAACTTCAACACAGGTGAAGAAAGTCTTCTCACAGTCAAACACTTCAATCAGAATGCCATGGTAGCCCTTCACCACTTCTGGGTAGCGATTCTGATCACGGAAGTTTTGTAAAACCTTGTTCACACTGTCTATGCCATTTAGTAAAGCCTGTAACAAACCAATCATCACCATTTAACTTCTCACACTTACTTGTACATACAAATCCCTAAATCCTACTGGGTGTGGATATGCCCTTAATATGTAGGACGCCCAAACCAGAAATATTCCTGACCATTTTACATAATTCCTACTTGCGGATAACTTGACAAGTTATTAAGATCACAGACTTTCTAATCTTATGACACCTGAAGGGTAACAGCAGCCGAGGTGAACAATTCATCTTGTTTACAGTCAAACCAACAGTGAACACCACATTAGGGGTGAACTTTACATCATACTGCAAAAGAGAAAACAATACACAATAATAAAAACAAGCACAAAATGATTTTCAAACTTCAGCTTCTCATTTAAAACAGTTTTCAATTACCTTGTCAAACAAATCACATCATATTTCTTCCAAAACTCCAAAAATGGCTTTGGGGCAGAACTCCTCATAATAAAATTGAAAGATCGTATGTGCCTGCCCGATTGCCAGCTGCATACAATCCCATCATTCAGCCCATGGATGGCGAGGCAAGGACCCTACCACTAATACTGCAGACACGAGGGAATTCATAGTGAGGCAAGCAAACTACTAGGAACACTGCAGATACAGTGGACTGGCTAGCATGGGAAGACACCCTGCCAGTTGCACTGCAGATACCAAGGACTAGCCTCTTACCTTTCCAGTGAGGGAACGTAAGCCTTGCTCTTTCTTGTGCAGTTCCTCCCTGGCTGTGTTCAGACCTTGCTGCAGCGTGCTCTCTGTGCGCCACAACATGCTGACACAAAGCAAACCAACACCAGTCTCAGCTCACTGTTACACTACTCTTTATACAGTCCCTTACCTGACCCAAACCCTCCTCCTACAGGACAGTGCATGAGTAGCCCTGAGACTGTGGTCTTGTATACACCATAATTATTATGGGGGTGGTACATTTCTGTTTTGTAAAAAAAAAAAAAAAAAAAAACATCTACCAACAAAAAAAAAAAAAAAAGCTACCAAAACTACGAAATCATCTCTATAGTGACATTAGGAAAACAGTCAATGAAATGCTTGTCTTACTTATGACACAGTACATCTGAGGGGCTGTCAAAACAATGATCTAAATCTATACAATGACAGCAAAAGTCAACTGCTGTGAAGTGTTTCCTTGCAACCAAATACTGTGTTCAGATTCAGTCTGTCTGGTAAAATAGTCCAAGAGATGGTCTCCATTCCCTTTGGTTTGCCAATACATATAAGCTATCCCTCTCAAAAGCCAAACATTAATAAACATAGACAGAAGCAGTAACGTTCATCTCTTGCAATCACAGACAAGATCCAAACAAACAATACTGAAAGCAGTATATATTACTGTTTACAAACTTGCCTGCTCTCTGTTCGTCTCTACAACTGAGCTCTCTTCTCAGCCATCCCAAATTTGTAATGTACTGAGCAACGCTTGATACAGCAGAGTACAATAATAACTACTGTCAAAAAATAAAATTGAAAAAAAAAAAAAAAAAAAAAAAAACAACAGAGGACACCCCCATGGACTTACTTGCGCTCGTTTTGCAAAGTGTCTTTCTGGGATCGTAGTTCATCCAGCTCTTTGCCCGCAGTGCTGACCATGTCTTTGTGCTTTTCTACCTTCACTGTTAATTCCTGAAACAGAGAGTGAGGACATATATATATATATTCTACTCTTTGCCTGCAGTGCTGACCATGTCTTTGTGCTTTTCTACCTTCACTGTTAATTCCTGAAACAGAGAGTGAGGACATATATATATATATATTCTACTCTTTGCCTGCAGTGCTGACCACATCTTTGTGCTTTTCTACCCTGACTGTTAATTCCTGAAACACAGAGTGAGGACATAATTATGCATTCAGCTCTTTGCCTGCAATCCGACCATGTCTTTGTGGTTTTCTACCTTGACTGTTACTTCCTGAAACACAGAGTGAGGACGTATGTATTCACTTCTCTGCTTCCATGGCTGACCATGTCTTTGTCCTTTTCTACCTTCACTGTTAATTCCTGAAAACATATACTTAT
Organism: Conus betulinus; assembly: GCA_016801955.1. Lineage (NCBI taxonomy): Eukaryota > Metazoa > Mollusca > Gastropoda > Neogastropoda > Conidae > Conus > Conus betulinus. The sequence continues at coordinate 132,102 of JADBJO010000097.1, read as the reverse complement.
AGTGAGGACATACGTATCCAGTGATTCATACTGCAGCACAGCCAGCCTTTGACAGCATTTCTGGATACTGCTCTCATCTCTGCTGCTCAACAACAATCATACAATACAATGTACCCATTCATGCCCTCCAAGTAAGTACTTCCTTTTATGACACACTTTTCAAAAATATTTTATCTAGATCAAGTATTCCTACGAATAAACACTGCCTGTCAAGACATATTCTTCTGGATCTTTTTGTCTTTTTTATAATATATATTTACTTTTCAACAGAAAGTCACTTCTTTCTAGATATAATTTCTCTGAAACACTTTTGTCTTTGCCCACACCAAACTCAATGCCCAATAATGATTCACTCCCCTAAGAGACTCATTGTCAAGAGTTTTTCGGGGGGGGGAGAGAGAGTAGGGTGTGTGTGAACAGTTCCACTATGTAAGCAAATCTCTGCAATGTACAGCTTTGCAAGGAAAACTTGTCAAATCGTCAGCTCAGCTACACTTGTGTTAAGCTGACTAAAGGAAGAGGGGTGGGGTGGGAGGGGTTGGGGGTGAGGCAGATTAGAACAATAGTTAGACGCAGTTAAAAACGAAAAGCTGACAAACAAAAATCTGTTTCTGCTCTCGTTCAACACACTGGACATTCAATCACTGATCATCCCACAAATTCACTCTCACAGTTTGGGCACAATATAATAAAAAAAATACTCACATCTACTTTCTTTTTCAACTGAGCTGCTTTGTTTTCATCTTCTCCGCTGCCTTTCTGTAATGTTTGGATCTGGACAGAACAAATTGACCTGGCAATGTCATTTCAAACAAAAACATTAAAGATGAAAGTTTGTCAAATAGATGGTAAAATGTGTCAGGTTCAAATAAGAAGATTAAAAAAAAAAAAAAAAAAAATTTGGACGACTCATTTAAAACATCAGTCTGAGCTGTAGTTTTCAGTTGAACGAAGATGAATTTCATGTGAAATTAAAGAAATGGAAGTATTTCTGTAGCTTTGAAGTCTACACTGACAGAAAATATCTTGCATGTAAAATAACGGAAATGTAGCCACATCAAGTTATCACAGTATGCCACTGGTTCCTCACATTCATATTAATGTATTTTCCTTAACTGTGTTTCATGTGCAGACTTCCCCTTAAATAAAAAATGTGGACATGGACCCATTCTCTACGAGTCTGAAAGAACGTCTGCTTCAGTGTCGTGGAACTATCCATACAAAAAATAACCTTACTAAGTCACTTGATTTCCAAAGCTTGATTTTGAATTACCAAAACAGTACCTTAGAGCACATTCATCTCTGAAAACTGATGCTGCTGAAATGTTCCTTTTTTCTTCAGATTTCTTCTTTTTTTTATCTTTCCCATCTGCTTGATAACAAATTCTTCAACAGTGGCTTATTTTTTGAATATCTTTGTTTCGTTTCACTGCACATTTGGTATTTTCCCTCGTATTACTGGATCTGCAGAAATCATTATCCCAGGGTTTAAAAGTGAGGATGAGGATAACTCTTAACTATCAGATATAGGGTGGACTTTTCCTCTTCACCAGCGATGGAAAGGAAGCTCTGGGTCAAATATGTGGGACTCACTTTATGGAAAAAAAAAAAAATGCAGGCACTGCCTCGCAACACTGCACAGTACTAGTTAAACACTGAGGAAGAAGACAAAAAGGGTCACCTGATCTGCCTTGTCTTTGATGGCTTTATTCAAGGAACGTAGCTCTTTCTTTATCCATGTGTCTCGCTCTTCCCTGGATGTGAAGTGACTCCCTCTACCCTGTTTAGCGTACAGATCTTTCCTCTTCTGTTCAGCAGTTTGTAATCTGGAAAAAAAAAAAAAAAAAAAAAAACCCAGTTCACATGCTTTACATATCAATTGTTTCAATCGTCTTTTCCTGCATTTAAACATAACTTGACTTTATTTCCTCAATTTCTTTTGCTAGTTTGTAAACGCATTCTTGCAAATTTTACGTAGTAATTTTTCTGCCTTGTTTCGTGTCCGACATCAGTTGCATTACTCTCCAAGTGACAACACTATGAAGGGGAAAAAGAAACTTATCTTAGTGGATGTTTTTCTATCCATCAACAATGTAAAAAAGGGGGGTAGTTACCTTTACTGCATGGTCTTGGTGTGAAGAGCTTATAATAAAGCTTGTCTGACATCTCAGGGCATACACCTTTTCCCGGACATTGGCGGGACATACAGACAGGCATGGGGAACAGTCAAGAGATCTTTCTCTGGATATTAGAGGACACAGAGAAGGACAAGGGGGGCAGTTACAGACCTTTCTCTAGACATCAGAGGGACACACAGCAGGGCAAGGGGACAGTTACAGACCTTTTCTCTAGACATCAGAGGGACACAGAGAAGGGCAAGGGGACAGTTGCAGACCTTTCTCTAGACATCAGAGCGATACAGAGAAGGGCAAGAATAGTCACAGATCTTTCTCTAGACAGAGGAACACAGAGAATTAGAAAGGCATGGGGTACAGTCATTGACCTTTCTCTGGGACTAGATGGACACATAAAGAAGGGCAAGGAGCACAGTCATAGACCCTTCTTCTGAGTGTTACAGGGACCCAGTGAAGAATGAGGGGTATAGTCCTACACCTTCCCTCTCAGCATTAATGGGATATACTGAAGGATGAGACATTAATGGGGTATACTGAAAGATGAGAGGAACAGTCACAGACATTTCTTTGGGCATTAGAAGGACACAGAGAAAGACAAGTGGAACAATCATAGACATTTCTTCTGGGCATTAGAAGACCAAAGAGAGGATGAGGAGATCAATCATAGATCTTTCCTCTAGGCATTAGACAGACACAGAGAAGGACAAGGGGAACAGTCAGACCTTTCCTCTGGGCATTAGGAGGACACAGTGAAGGGTGAGGGGAATGGTCATACAGTGATGGACCCCTCTCTCTGCATTATACGACCACAGAGAAGGATGAGGGTAACAGTCATAGACCTTTCCTCCTGGCACAAGGCTGTACCCCTCACCCTTCAATGCATCCCTAGCAAGCCCACAGAGAAGATTTATGATTGTCCCCCTCGGCACTGTTCCCCTAGTCTTTCACTATGCCCCATAAATGCCCAGAGAGGTGTATGACTATAGCCCTCATCCTTCACTGTGTCCACCTGATACTAAGAAAAAGGTTTAGACTGTGTCCTGTGTCTTCCACTGTGTGTCCCTCTAATCTTATTACAGTGTTTAAAAAAAAAAAAAAAAAAAAAAAAAAAACACCTGAATATGACAAACAAAACAGAAACCCGGTTTCAACCAGAAACAAGAACATACCACAAAGGAAGACATAATCGACTGAAGAACAGACTTGTGGCATTCGAAGTGCAAGACCATCGATTATCAAGATTTCCAATATCAACCAGAGGCAGTCTGATTTGTGGCTAAGGAAGATTGCATGGCAACAAAGTTTAGCTCAGAAACTGGTACAGCATATGAAGGTCAAATCTAACACACTGAGTGAGCAGTCTATAAACATACTGGTATCAGACTCACACACAGCATATATGGTACAGTCAGTCAGGAATTTTTTAGAATCATCAACACAAACTATCCTTACTTTCCTCAACCAAAATATAATTTCATTAAAAAAAAAAATTGTCCAAGAAACTGCAACAACAAAACAGTCTTATATGCAAATGAATCCAACAAATCATGATTTTGGAATTAATGGACAGGTCCTTGACAGTGTAGACAGAATACCTGAGTTTCGTACACCTTATTTTTTGGTTTTGCTTTTCATTTGTTTTTTTAAAATATGGTTCCATGTTTTCAAATAAAAGTAACACTACGCTTTTTTTCCTGTCCTAATCATAACTTTGTAGACATGGTCATGTCTTTTTACATCGTTTTGTTGTTCTTGTTCAGTATATAAGCAAATTCCACACCCTTTTCCTGACTTCTAACAAATAAAATTTATTTGCAAAACCTCTCAAGTAACTGGGAAAATCCTGTTTTTTCCCCAACTTTCCCCTGACCTATTTGGACCCTGCACTGAATAAAAGGCAAAACTCTGAATCACTCAGTGGTCAGTCTGACCTGAGTCAGCTGCAGACATGCTGGTATCCGATCTGACATCCGACATGGTACTCACACAGTGGAGCAGTCCTCCTCCTGTTCCTTTTTCTGCTCATACTTTAAGGTCACTATCTCCAGCTGTTCTTGTGTCTGTTGTATTCGGTCTGTTACTTTCTGCAGCTCTGCTTCTGCTTTTTTCTGAAATAAAACAAAAGCAAAATATTAATAAGAACTGTACTCAGTGGATTAATAGGGTGAATAGCTTTCTTCTGAAATAAAACAAAAGCAAAATATCAATAAGAACTGTAGTCAGCGGACTAATAAAGTGAATAATTCTGAGTGAGTTGAAAAATACATAATGTTCTTAGTTGTGAAACTGCTCATCATAGAGTAGTCAACAACTTGCTTTCTGGATTACACGATCAAAGAAACAATCTGTTCTTGCTCTTTTAGATTTGTCCGCAGCCTTTTATTCCACTGACACACACCATCCCCTACTAAACTTCTAACTTCTTTTGGTATTTGTGGTATTGGTATATGGTACGGATTATTTCTCATCTGACCGACTGTACACTGAAAGAATGTATGAATGACAGAGACTCTGATGCATCTGCCTTGATGTATTGTGTTCCATCAGGGTCCATCTTGTTTCAGTTCTTTATGAGTTGTATGCACTGCCTGTGTGTGATGTCATCAGGTTGATGAGTTGTGTTGCATTAGACACTCAATTTCATTGGTCAGCCTCCACAGCTGAAACTGACACACTGTCTTGGACACAGGTGTATGTTGTTAGTTGAGAGGGCTGGATGAGTCTCAATATGCTGGAACTCCTTGGTAAGACTGTACTTACATCACCCTTTCTTCAAAATCATTCTCAACATCGCTCTCTTCTGATTCTGTGTAACAACACACCTTATGTATTTTACTTCCTCTGTTCACTGATTTGGTGTAACTCATGACCAGTCTTCTTCAACAGCACATTTCACACCTCTGTAAAATTGCCTGTCTGGAATTGCATCAGCTAAGTTCTATCTGTCTCTGTCTTTCAACTAATATAACCAAAACACTTGTGTCCAATTTTGGCCTTTCACCGATGGATTATTGTAATTCTCTTTTGGCTGGCCTTCCCAAGTATGTTAGACAAAAGAATTCAGAGTAATGCTGCCTGACTCATTTGCAGAGTTGCTAAATCAGATCACATCACATTTCTCCTTTACTTCATTCTCTCCAGTAGTTGCTTCTTCTTCATCCTCTCCGCTGGCTGACTGTTTCAGATCAAACAGACCACAAGCTATCAAGACCTGCTTTTTTCAGTGGCTCTGATCCAGAGTATCTTCCGAACTCCAAATCCACCAACTTCACTCTTATTCTCATATTCGATTTCTGGAACACATCATACCGGAATTAAGAATTACAGACAAACATCTTTTCATTTGCAAGCCCAAATGTCATGGAACAAACTACCTGACAACACTATTCTCTTGGCAATAGGTTTTGTGCATGTCCATCTCAAAAGAAATATTTCTGTACATGATACTTTTGATTATGAAAGTGTGTATGCATGCACTGTAATCAAGAAATGTATAAAAGTTCATATTTTTTTTCTTCGTCTTTTTAGGAGTATAAAATTTGGTGTGTACATGTGTCATGCTGATGTAATGTAATATGTGCCTATTATGTATATCTTAGACATGTATCATTACTTTTTTGTGAAGCACAGAGCAGTTTTTCTGGATAGTATCCTATGTAATATCCAGCATTATTATAACATTACCATTAAAAAAAAAAAAAATCACACATTTGAAAGGAGATTAGTGTTCATGGGCTTTCCTCGTTGCAAGATCATAGATGTGCATATTCTTGCTGATAAAAAAGCTTTTTATTGTTCTATAATTATCATAGAACCATAAACAGGTGGCATATTATTGCTCCTACATAGGACAAAGCTTTAACCCACATAAGAGAACACTGAAGGTACTGCAATCAAAGTAAGTAGCATAAGGCAGGAATTAGTCTGAATATCACCCCCTCCCCAAAAGATAGCTGTCATATCATCTGTCAGGGCTCCCACTTGACTCTTTTACTTCCTAGTCACAGACAGCAACGCTACCTCTGCTCTGAAGTATCTGAGAGAAGAATCTGTTCAACAACAGTAAATCAGCAGCTGAATAGGGGACAAGCAAGTTTCCGACCCAACTGGGTAAGCCTGTTCCTTTAAGACTAACAGATATAACTGTACTGACTTTAACACACGCTTGCCATGAACAGACCTGCTTCAAGAGTTTGCCTTGAGCCCGCTGTTCACCAAGTCACGGAACTCATCAAGAAGAACTTTGCTGCGTCGATCTGCTTCCTCAGCTTCATTGCACTTTGATTTCATTGAGTGAATTATTCCTATCATGGGGAAATTTGCCTATTACCTCAAAGGAAAAAACTAACAAGCAGATCAAGGTTTAAGGTACAGACGTTATTGTATCAAATGTCCACACCATTTACACAGTACCTTTCATATTCTGGTTACCCTCCATCTCATCCTCAACGTCTTTCATATTCAGTTCCAGTTTGGCCTTCTTCTTGTCAGTTCATGGCTTTCAGAACCCAGGGAGTCACGTTCCTCCAGTAGGCTGTGGATATGCTGCTTTAGCTCTTTCAATTCTTTGTTTAGTGTCTGCAACATCATCACACACCCTTACAAAACACCTGTATAGGCTGGTAACAAAAACACATACAAAAGTATATATAACACACAACAAAATAGAACTAAAATGTAAATAGGCACACTTTTAACAAGTCCAAGTATTTACATAAAAAAAGTTTTTTTTTTGTTGAAAACTAGAAAAGATCCTTCCCATGAAACTGATCTAAAATCAATCATGTCTTCCCTACCAATTACAGTCCTGGGACAGACAGCACATTACACATAAGATAAAAAAAAAAAAAAAAAAAACAACTAAGCAAGGCAGCATGAGACAGAACAATACTACTCCTCAATAGCAGCATGTCTGACCAGGTAAACCAACCTTCACTTGATCAGTGGCAGTCTGTTGCTGATCCCTC
>JADBJO010000097.1:112500-122500 GCA_016801955.1 Conus betulinus | reverse complement strand
TGTCTGAAAATATTTTATCTAAAACACAAACAAAAAACCCACGTTGTGTTTGACGGTTCACAAGACCTGACTCGCTGGGTGTGTGTGTGGGTGGAAGTTGTTGTGGGGTGTGAGTGGGTTTGTTTGTGGGGGGTGTGGGGGGGGTGGGGGGGATCGGGCGTGCGGTGGGGAAAGGACGCGGTTGGGGTGATGGGTTATAACGCGAGAGGCTGGCTCTCAGTCCTCTATGGGCTAGGATAGAACCTGGAGTGGGTGCGTTATCCAGGGGTGTTTGTGGGGGGTGGGGGGGGGGTGGGGGGGGGGGGGTGCGAAGAAAGTGGGTGCGTGGGGGTGGGCAGTCGTGGGGCCCCGCGCCAAGCCGTGCGGGCCACGCCCCACTTGTGGGGGGATATTGGTGGGGGGGTGACTTCTGCTCTCCAGAACACGTGAGACCTAAGTATGGTCAAGTGTGGGCACCGACAGCTAGTGTGCCGGCCAATGGAAAGCCACCGCGGAGCAACCGACGCCCAAAGACGGCGGATTGCACGACCGAGGAGCGCGCGGGATGAGGTGAGGATGCTCGCGGAGGGAAATGAAATGGAATGGAAACCATAGTTTTAATGGGCAGAACCGGCCACCCCTCCGTGTCTCACTTGACTCGGCACAGAATCGGCGGGGACATGTGAAGCGGGCGGGAAGCACACACGGTGCTACGGTTGTCGACGAGGGAGCAAACGGGGGTGAACGCAGTGGCGGCGGCGGGCGCACGGAGAAGCTGTGTGCGGGCAAGGTAAAACGGGGGGGAGGGAGGGGGGGGGGGCGGGCGGGGGGGCGGGGGTGGGGGGTGGGGGGGAGGGGTGGGGGGGGGGGGGGGGGGGGGAGGGGGGTAGAAATGGTGGAGAAGAATAGGGGGGATGTCTAGTCTTCTTGAGAGGGGGTTTCCGTGGTTTGGTGGGGGGGTTTTTTATGGGGTTTTGGTGGGTGGGGTGGGGTTGGGGGGGGGTGTTTTGGGCGTTGTGTGTGGTTGGGGTGGTGTGGGAGTTGTGTTGTGGGTTTTGGGGTCGGCGGAGATAACTGGTTGCGCCCAGCGGGGAAATTGGGCAGTGGCTCCACCAAAAAGAAGGGGGTGGTGTGCTCGCGAAGGCCGCCGGCATGACATGCTAGGGTCTGTGGTTAGAACGGGGCGACCACGACGCGTGTCGCGCTCAAAGCCCGGGCGCTCGGCACGCGGGCGCGGAAACGGGGGGGCGCGACGACTGGTCTCAGCAGTGTAAGTGCACCGGGTTGGGTGGGGGGAGGAGCAGGGCCGAGGCGCATATGGTGTCTTTTGTGGGGTGAGCCCAGCAAACAACGTAACGAGGGAAGGTGCGTGAAAGGCAAAGCAATCGATGGAACAGAGCCGAAAAGGGAAAAAAAAAAAAAAAAAAAAAACAGCGGGGTGGTGTGGGCACACAAGCGCAAACCCAAGAGGCACACCACAAGCACACAAAGGATGACCAAACGAAACACCGTAGCGGCGCCCCGCACGCGGAACCGGGCAACGAACGACAAGCAGCAGCACACCAGGGGAACGATTGTAGCAGGTTGGCACAAACAGAGCTCAAAGGCTTCTCTGGCGGGTCGCGGGGGGCCCAGGCCAGGCGAGAGGCGCGGGGAAAGGGTGTGAGTCAACCCGGTGCGGGCAAGGTTGCTCAGTCCGGGAGCACGGGGGGAGGGCCGAGTCTCTATCCCCTGCTCGGGTGGTGCTCTGTCCGGGCTGCAAGGGTGTGTCGAGGGGAAACGAGGGAAAGGGGCTCGAGGGGGACAAGGCGGCATAAAACTGAGTCTAAACGAGTCCGTGTGCGATGTGTCGTCGGGCGGAAGGCGTCTGGGCGGGTGTGATGGTCGCTGCGGCGCAGACAGGGTGGGCGACGGTCTGTGGTGGGTACGACGGTCGCGCGAACTGACGGCTCGTGGCAAGTGCAAGACTCGCCGGGACCCGTGAGAAGAAAAAGAGGGTGGATTGGCCAGGCAAAAATAGCACACCGTTGCCGGGGCGTGCACGAGGAGAGGGGGGGGGGACGGCGGGGGAAAACAGACACAGTCGCAAAGAGGGCAGCAGGGTAGCGGCTAAGATACAAAAAGACGCAAGGGGGGGGAACGCCGGAAAACAGATGAGACATTTGATTCCACAATGTGTGTGTGTGTGTGTGTGTGTGTGTGTGTGTGTGTGTGTGTGTGTGTGTGTGTGTATGTGTGTGTGTGTGTGTGTGTGTGTGTGTGTGTGTGTGTGTGTGTGTGTGAGTTCACATCTTTTGATGTTAGAAGTGGACCACATTAATAACCTCTCTTCATCACATAAACATGTTTTGGAAATGTTTCAATACCGACCCCGTCTTCCACCATGCAATGAAAAAAAAAAAATTATAGAAAGGTATCCCTTATAAGTAGCTATTCCAAATCTTGAATTTCTTTGGCTCAGTGACTCAAAAATTTGCTTTTAGTTTAGTTTCATTATTTAGTCCAGCCAACCCATCCAGAATCTTTTCAGGACAGTTACCAGATAGGAAAAAAAAAACACTTCTGTCCTGCACAAAACAACAGTAAACAACACAACTATTCATAAACTCTACATGTTCATTTGACAACATAACTCATCTACTGACATCTTTAAAGAGAAAAGGAAGAAAAAGAAAACACTTACGTGACCATCTTTTTGTCTAAGAAGTACTGATCCTTTTTCGAGCCAATCACGCGACGCAACACAACCTCATCTTTTTCAATCTGAAATAACAGCACTGAATCAGACGTCATCATTACAAACACCCATTCACTCCCCATTCATCATTTTCTTACTGCCAATCTGTTCAACCTCGTCACCTTCAAGCAGTCTCTGTCCAAAATGATAACAGTATACCAATATAAACATTTCTATCTAACCCCATCCTCAAATGTTTTAACTTATCTCACAGGTATATATATTTCAGAGATATCATGGAGAAAAAATCCATGACCAGAATTTTGTACAGTGAATTGAAGATTGAAAAAAAAAGCCAATAAATTAGCAGAAGAATTTGTTTCGATTCTGCAGTGTCCAATACATATTTAAAAACAGCATGCACATGGAGAGAGACACCACTCAACACAAGCTGACCCATACATGGCATTCCACACACACACAAACACACCCTCTCTCTCTCTCTCTCACATCCAAAATAATTTTTCACAATGACCACCAGCAATACTGCAGCACAAAGCAACTTGAAACACGCTAGGTAGCAGGAGAAAGAAATCTAGTGATCATTTTCATGTTTTTCATGCAGTTTGTCTTGCACTTACAGGAACATCTTCAGCCAAAAAGTAGTTAAAACAGATGGTGGAGGTGGGTAGTGTCGACTATCGGATGCATGGATATCACTTTGTGTCTTGCGTTCATATTGTGGATACTATCTTGAAGAAGTAGTTTTTGCCTCCTGTTTATAAAGAGGTTTTTAGGCACCTTTTTTTTCTCCTTCTCATCATGGTTGAGGCGGATCCATAACAGACAAGGCACAAAAAAACGAGTACATTTTCAATGATAGACCAGTACAACTGGGTCAAGACTGTACAAAACTTCAACTGGTATTATATATATATATATATACATTAAAAAAAAAAAAAAAAAAATCCCACCACAAAACACTCACACATACTACTTCTGCTGTGCTTTCTTGCGTGTGATATAATGTTGACATATCATGTCAACATGTTAGTGATATTCACGCCTTTAAACTTGAAAGATTCAGTCTACTCATTTTTTAACTAACAGACAGTGCTGGAAGATGAGCGTATTTTTCTAGAATTGTGGATATCAATTAATATTTCCTTTTGTTTTTGAAACTTTGCAATCAAAATTAGTTGCAGAACATTACAACTTTTTCCTAACTTCTTCTGGTATGCTGTTTCATTACCAGGAGATAGGAGGCACTCCACAGTAGAATCATCACAGATCTTAATCACTGATGTTTTTCAGAACACAAATTTCTGATTTTTCTTCACAGAATATATTATTATTCGAAGGTGAAATATAACACTCGCTGAAGCCAATGAAGAGCTTATAGTAAAATGGTCACTGGTTTCCTATCGTTTGCAATTTCACTTGACAATCCACAGTGCGACACCTTAAGTGACAGTTTGGCACTATGAAAAGTCCATTACTATCAACTCAAAACTCATCTAAGGTAAAAATAATAAAAGATTCCTGAACACTATGTCAATGTATTTTCCACTTACTGGGATTCTGTTGTCAGAGTTGTCAAAAATGATCTCCACAAAAGCTGTGATGACACGTGGCCCTGTCCCTTCATGCAACAATGCCTGCCGCTGCTCTGGTCGCATGTGACTGAACTCGTCCGATAACACAAACTGGATTGCTGCAACACAAACACAAGTTAGAAACTGAACACAGCAACCAAACCAGACTTTTAATTTGCTTTACTTTTTCCCTAGATACTGCAAATATCTATATATACAGTAGTTGACAGCTGAAGGGCATCTTGGAGACATAATCTGGTGCGGCACGGCCCCCTCAGAGTGTAAGGAGTTCAGGGCCGAAACATTTGTCTGAGGGGGTTTCTTTCTCTGAAGACCTGCTGTCAAGCTATCCCTAGCATTTCTTCCCTCTGCACTCAAGCTTTAGATTCCTCTCACATCATACCACCAAGCACTGGGCTCCACAGTGTTCATGCACAGCAACACAAAACCATTCTCCATAATCTAAAACTAATTTTCGTCATTAACACTGAAATCACTGATAACAAAAATAGTAATTATCAAACAGATTTGAAGATCTTTCACAGAAATAGAAGAAAAAGTTGCTAAAAATGCTTTAGAGGCAACAAATGACTGCATGTCCATGTAGAGTGCATATGCACAGGGAAAGTTTGGCTCTGCTGAGATACCTGGGGAAACTGGTAATCCACATGGCTCCATCCTCTTCTTTTCTACATTCTTGACAGAATGAGTATCTTAAGCTCAGGATTCATTTGACCACGGCATATCACTTTTTTTTTAATGCAAAGAAGTTAGTCAGTCTTTTGCCATGACTGCGATCTTCGAAAGCTTTGATAAAAGATTCAACTAAAATATAAAAATCACAATTTTTTACTCAAAATAATCATTGTAATTTCTTTGGAAAAAGTGGAGATAAACATTTCCTTGTTGCATTTTACCTAAAAAGGATCACAGAAGCAAGCAAGCAATACTCTGGAAGTAACTAATAGCATAATGACACAGTAATCATAAGATAATATGAAATATCATCATTCACCACACAATAGAAAAACAATTTCTCTATTGTCAAGTTCAAAAGCTGAAAAAAAATACTATCACTACCAGATGTTTCACTGCTGATAAAGTGATTGTAAGAGATTGAAGTTCAATCCTGTACTATTCGTCCAACACTACCAGCTTTTAAAAATTAACTGAAGATCTAGCAATCACTTTCCTGGACTTCTGGACATCACTGCCCTTTATTTTTTTTATTTTTTTTAAAAATTCCCATCTCTTTTTCTATGCCATTCCAGTGAATTAACCACAGGCATTTAATCCGGGCTCCCCATCTACAGTAACATCACAGCTTGACTGGTCACAACCCTGGAATCGGCAATCCACACGAGCAATTAATGTCAAGCTGTCATGATGCAACCCAACAGAGGAGACACTGCACTTCTGCCCAGTCACTTCAAGCTTTTTCTGATCCAACATACGCAGGACTTACAATGCCCCAAACTGACAATAACTGCTTAGTTGCAGAGCCAAAGCGAGTGGGAACAACCATCTGGAGGGCACCACCAAGTCAGTCTAACAACCTTTCCTATGAACTCCCCAATACTCGCAACCACAACACAAACTTATCAAGGGACATGGACAGGAAATTGAAAATATGATCACCTTAAAAGCAGGGCATGAAGGGCCACAGAATCTGAGACTTTTTTTTTTTTTTTTTTTTTTTAACTGCTATTGTGCTGTTCAATGAAGATCATGATGATGGAGACAATGCTGTGGAGTTCTCTTCTAGTATGAGACTGCATAAAAGGGCTTTATTCTATGCTTACTTTCATATCAGTGAGCCCTGATATTCCGTCTAACCTTTAAATGGACAAATAATCTTCGTCACAAATCTTAGTGACAAACTACAAGCAATAAATTTAAGTGTTACATGATGACAGAAAATTAAACTCACCATAGAAGAAATTGCTTTTTCCCAGATCCATTTCGTCCGACTGGAAACACAGTAAATGAACGTGGTTATAATATTTACATAGTTTTGTTTTTGTCCTTCCACAGATACAGCCTACATACCTGTGACTGACATCTATGCATGAACTGAGTGAAAAATCAATTCACATTAAATCTTTTTTTAACAATGGTGCTGTTCAAAATACAGATACAATGACACAAATTCACACACAAATTATAAACTATTGTGCATATCTTGATTTCTGCATTTGCATCTAGAATCCAGATAGCACTTGTGAATGTGCACCCACTATGACTTGTGCACGTCTGTGTTTCATTGTGACCCACTTATCTCTAGTGTTGTGCATGTGAATACCTTTTGTGCATGCATGTATGTAGCTTGTGCATATGTCAGCATAGCAGAAAGTTTGAAAATGTTTCACCAGCCAGCCAGGTCTATGCAAAAAATTCCACTAGCCTGCCACCATTTTCTCTGGTCCAAGATTTCAAAGATATCACCACATGGCCAGCAGTTAAATCAAAAGCAGACTGACTTTCAGATAAGAGGAAAATCCAGGCTCAACAACCTCTTTCACAGTGTTACTGTTCAAGTAATAATAGAAAATCTTTTTCAATGCTAATAACAATACTCTCACCTTATCAGCCTTGTTTCTTGCTAATTTCCAAACTTCTGCTTACCATCTTCAAACCTGTCTCTAGAAATTCTGAATATGTTTTCATTTCTGTCTAGATATATAGTCTATACAGGACTAACATTATAATAAAAGAAAGTTTTGAAAAATTCTCTGAGAAAAGTGGTCTGTGCAGACAGCAAAAGTTTCTGTAGCTCCCACAGGCTATTCAGATTTAAAATCCACTTCCTAACCTGCATTTGTTTCCGTCTAGAGTGCCTGGGTGACTGAATCTGTCAAGTCATGCATGTGCATTCGAGTTAGGCCAAATCTATTCATGCACAGGATAATATCATGCATATATTACTACTTAGATTGATAAGACTGACAACTTTTTCAGTTCATGATTTTAAACTCCTAATGATTAATGTATGTATACAATACTCATATCAACATGAACACATTTGGTACGCACATGTACACACTTTACATATATACTGGCCAGTGTTTTTGTGCACCTGCCCTTCAATCTACTTCCCCAAATCCAGTTTTAAATCTGGCTGTATATGAAGATGATCATGGGTACATTGTGTGGGGGGTCACAGCTGATCTTCAATATCGAATTATAAACTTTTCACATACACACACAGAGTAAGACACAGACACACATTAGCCATTTTGAACCAAGACAGCTATCAAAAGCATTTAGTTTCAGCAAAGTACTACTCACCAATGACATTATGTTTTGGACTGAAAGGCTCCACAACTGTTTGATCCCTGTAGCTGCGAAAACCTTGAATAATAACCTGCAACATTAAACAGCGCGAATGTCATGTAAAAATCTCTTCTTGTTCTTAATTACATGTACACAAAGCCACTGCCATAAAATACTTTCTGACCAACTGAAGAAGTGTGCAGACTGCGCCCCGCAAGTAATGGTATAAATCAAATGTGCTTTCGTTGCATCACAATCAATATCAGCACTTGATGCCATACCTTTTTCTGTCCCTTATTATAAGCTGGTCTTCTTTTTAAGCTTGATTTATGTAGATCTCGCGAATTCTCTCATTACGTCTGTGACACTGTGTTTACTAATCAAACTGGTAGCTAAATATAAACAGCAGAATGAGAACAAAATAACTCCATGAAGTAAAATTAATTATGCGTATTGTAGCTGAGATGTTTGAATAAATCATGCTAACTGTAACTCTCCACAATGGTCTGAATCTGCTGACTGATTATGCTAACTGGTGCTTGTGATCAACGTATACCAGTATCTTTTCTTTCTTTCTTTTTCTTTCTTAAAGCTTTTTTCAATGTTTGAGAGTGTGCATCAACAATCTGAAAGTCCAAGTCTGAATTCTCAATCACACAAACCCAAGAATTCTAACTTACGATCAAAGAGATGCTGCATTTCTTTCAGTTTCAATTGGACAGATTAATCTCATGTACCTAGTGAACTTTCATTTGATTATTTTGGAAATTAGAAGAAAACCTGTATATGATTAAACACATGGAGGGATATCAGACCGTTTTGTATATACATATATTAGAATTTTTAAAAAAAACTATATCACATAGACCTCATAGCAAAGCACAGAAAATCTGATGTTAAGAGTATTATTTCTCATCTGAGATACGAATATTTCATTGAAAAGTAGTACACATAAACCCCCCCCCCCCCTCCCCCTTGTGAGCAAATATATACCATTAAAAAGTGGCTTGCCCTTCATAAGGACAGGGTAACAGCCAAAGTATTAATGATTAATTTTGAAATGGAAAATAAACATTAAAAAGAAAGGGGGAAAAAAAGATGAAAACGGCTTTCATATTAATCGTCAAAGAATTTCATCTAATGGATTTTTTTTTTTCTTTTTTTCAAGGTTAATTACGTGTATATTTTTGGTGGGTCTACAATACACACTGAAAGTGTATGGGTACATGTATCCATCACATGTACTGGGCTGGTATCTGTTACACTTTTGAGATTTTTTTTTTTACCTGCTTCCACCATACACTGCTCCTTTTCAGCCTTTCGTCTGTTCTTCATGTGAAATATTAAGAACAGCAACTTGTTACTTTTTCTTAACTGAACATATTCCTTAGTGTTAATAATACAACTAGTCTCTCTCTCTCTCTTTTTCTGGTAAACTATATCAGCAGGCTTTATTGAACCATCAATCCGAATTCCTTGCTTGCTGATCAGACTGGTTAAATTCGGAGGTAATAAATCTCATTTTTCCTCAATTTCATTTAAAGTTTCAGAAGATAAAGATTTAACAACACTTTTCAAATATTTTTTTTTTCTTCTTTTTTTGTCACATTCACAAAGCTACATCACAGGATGACTAGGTTCCTGCAGCCAATACATGAATTTCTGTGCAAAGTAGGTGTGGGGATGGGGTAACAATGCACTGACTACCAATTAACTATTTTCTTGTTCATAAACTGACCGAACTGTCTCTACTTCTACTTTCAATTAGTTTCAGGAGTATAAAATGTAGTAAAAATAGACAAGCGTAAGTAACTCTACTGCATTTTGTTTTTTTCTGCAGTAACTGTCCACAAGTTGCACAGCCAAGCGTGTTTAATGAATTTACGGTTTGCACCTAAAACTGATATGGCAAAACGCAAAAGAAAAAATATCGGATTGTATGAAATCCGATTATATTCCTGTGCCTATCGTTTTATGATTGAGTGAAGCGACTCGATCAATGTTGGCCAGACAAGGGGAGGAATCAAATGTTTAAAAAAAAATAAAGCTAGCAAATTCTACAAAACATAGACTAAGATGCAAAAAAGTACAGAAAACAAACCTGTTTGATGTACATTATGACATCTGCATTGCACCGATCCAACCGACAATAATGACAAATGTCAACTCGGATCACTCGCACAGCAACCAAAGCTGCAAATGGCGGCAAATCAATGTAAATATGTCGCTGATAGCATTAGCAATCATGTATCTTGCCAATTTTTCATTGACATGAAGAGGTTTACGACAAATATTTCAACAAATATAAAAGAAAATATTTTAAGGATGGAAGCGCTGTACCGATTTATGAAATTGAAATTATGGCATTAGCTTATGATGCGCACAATTTTCAGGGAGGTAATCACTGCAAGAGATTTCTTTTTTTCTATCCAGCATCTTGCCAATGATTGCTTCCCTTATACCACATAAAAGTGAA
>JADBJO010000097.1:87500-107500 GCA_016801955.1 Conus betulinus | reverse complement strand
AGGTGGAACATCTCTGAACAAGGTTTTCATGAATCTGCTGTAAAATGTTTGTGTCTCACATCATGCAAGTCCAAACACCCTAGAAGAATATGTTTCATTGTGAGTGGTACACGACATGGAATACACCACGGAGCTTCTTCACTCTTTGAAATTAGTAAAATACGAATGGCCGGTGTGCAGCCGGTATAGAACCGTTTCTTCTTTGGGACCACCAGAGGTAGATGAGAGGAACTCTTTTAGGTTTGGACGGATCTGAAAGAGTTTGTTATCCGTCTGTGTATTCCAATCCTCCTGCCAGAGGTCTCTGACATAATCATCAACTTTTGGTTTCAGATCTGTGTAGGGGGATAGATATCTTAGAGTTTCCCTGTTGTGGCATTCTTGGCCAACTATCAGCCATTTCATTCACTTCGATGGCAACATGACTGGGAACCCAAGCCAGAACAATGTTGAGACTTTCCGCTTTCAACGTGGTAAAAAGTTTTTTTTAAAGTTTTTTTTTTTTAAGTGTAGAAGTTCGGGATGATGGCTTCCTAAGCTGACAGCGAATCCGACAAAATCAGAAATTCCTTGTTTGTGGATTGAGAGATTGTCTTCAGTGCTAGAACCAGAGCTGTAAGTTCAGCAGAGTAAACAGAAGCATCCGATGGAGTATGTTCTAATAATATTTGAGAAGGAGCACCAGGGCAATAGGCTGCACAGGCCACTCCATCTTCAGACTCGGAAGAAGAAGAAGAAGAGAAGAAGAAGAACAACGTACGTACGTACGTACTTACGTACGTACGTATGTATGTATGTATGTATGTATGTATGTATGTATGTATGTATGTATGTATGTATGTATGTATCTATGTATCTATGTATGTATCTATGTATGTGTGCATGCTATTAAAATAAAAGTGAAAGAGATGTATAAGGATATCGACTGACTAAGAATGAAGGATGCAGATCTTAAGCAAAGATAAACTTACAATCAGCACATAATTCATTAGCCGATCAGACAGAACATGAACATGTTCCTGAAGCCTGAAATGTAGGATGTAGGGTATCTTCCGTAAATTAAAGAAAATGTACAGTTTGTTTCAAGGGTTTGTTAAAACCAAACCGTGGTAAGATTATCAAAATTACATTGTAGCTAAAAATATGTATACGAATAAATGTTGTGTGATAAAGAGAAATATTTAGGACATGCTTTCCGATAAAACCTTTTGGTTTGACCTACACAATAAGTCAGGAAAAGTTTGTTAAATGTACATGAAACTGAAAGTACTTTGAAAGTAAAAGTGTATTGGAACTAAAAGTACTTTATGACAGTCGTGTGATAAGGAGAAACGGGGTTTTAGGAGTTGCATTTCGATACATCATTTTGTTTTTACCCACACACTGATAATATAAAAAGGACAGTCGTGTGTACGGTAGGACTGATGAAAAAGAAAAGCTTTCTCTGATTGGATTAGAGATACTCTTTTGAGACTTCATAACATTCGGGAAAGACTACGTCTGAAAAATGAACACTATTACTGAAAAAAAGGTGAACACTAGCACTGAAGAAATGAACTTTATCGGGTATCTGATTTGAAAATAAGCCAACTGCAACAGAGACAAGAGACCTAAACTAAAGTCGAATCGTCAAAGAAAGATCAAAGTCTTCTATGAGTGCAAGGACATGAAATACAATCTTCAAAGAAAGACTGAAGTGTTCTATGAATGCAGGAACATAAAGTGATATGTCAAAGAAAGATTAAAGTGTTCTTTGAGTGCATGAACATGAACTGGAAGATTCAAAGAAAGATAAAATCTTTATATTTACACTCACTGGAAAGAAGAGACGCAAACTGAATATAAACATTTCTGGGAATTTGTAAGTAAACCTCACAAGGTTACGTTGGTGTCGGCCCAGGCACTCGCAGCAACATTAAATCAATAAAGAAACTACCTGTAACATGGATGTGATGTAAGCCTAAACTGCTAAAAGGTATAAAGCAGCTTTCTGCCGGTCCTTTTTGCTGCTGCTGCTGTTGCTGCTACTGTTACTACAGCTATTCAAGTTCGAAGTATGACTAAGGAATTTTAAGCGGAGAAGAAGACTTTCCATTTCGTATTTTGTTCAGTAAATCCTTGAAAACGACCGTTTTCCTCAAGATTACCAACAAGTGGAAGTGAACGCTTTTCCCCATAAACATCTCACTCAGAACCAGGAATTGGTAGACCAGGCTTTGATTCTGCAAATGTAGAATAAGGATATGGAACTGATCAACAGTTCATTAGTGGACCTCCCCTTCTGGCTACTCCCCACCATCCATCCCTTCCCCGTCCCCCTGGTGTCCTTACCTACCCCTACCCCTACTCTTCCGCTGATAGGAAGCTGCACAGAACTGGAAAAGTATTCGAAAAAGATTTGGATGTTTCTCTTGACCGACATATCGATAACATTATAAACAAAGCCAACTAAATGGAGCGCCAGATAAAGAAAACTCACGTGAACAAAGATAAATATAAATACATGTATAGAAAAGAATAATTGATACTTTGGGAATTGTTTTTACTCAAGCGGGTAAAAAAAAAAAAAAAAAAAAAAAAAACGACCGTAAGTTAAATGGTTCCAGCTGAATGTTGTAATAGTGGTCATAATACATTGGTAAGACCTACGCTCATTCAAACGAAGACGATAAATGGAACAACGGACTCAAAGCAGTGCCAACACACTCGATGTCTCTCCCCCCCAGTACGTATCTGGCTTGCTCGACTCTGAGGATAGCTGCACCTGGCACCGCCTGACAAACCGCTTTTACATGAAGATCTCTCACGTAATTCTGCTTTCACGCACACACACACAACGCAATTTTCATTGTGCACACTCACTGTTCTAAGCAGCCCCCCCCCCCCCCCCCACACACCCACACACACACACACACACACACACACACACACACACACACACGTTGCTTTCTCCAATCTCATATGAGAGCTAAATACCTGACTATCTTTCCTCATTCATTCATTCTTTTGGTTTTATCTGCGTGGACATGAGGTGCATAGGTGGCTCAAAAACCAGGTGTACCACTGGACCAGTGATTTCGTTAAGAAATGATTCCAATAACTACTGATTCTATGATAAAAAAAATCTAATTGTGTTCAACACATAACGCAGACGCAGCCAGCCACCTCACAAAGTACATATCTCGATACAGTATATCAGACCCAATTCATCAGGATATGACACCTGCAACTGTTTCTGTACTCAGATGGATGAGCCGTACAGATGACTCACAGCAGTAAAAGCATTCGGTCAGATGATTACCTCCCTTCTCAGCGCGACCTTAAACAGTTTTTAAAATCTTGTGACGTCGGCCTAATTGTTGCGACTAGGCATGCGCGAGATGATTAACTTTCTCCACACTTTCAGTCTATATACGCTACACCACATCTGTTAAGTTACAAAACCACAGTGTCCATGATTTACAGCTGATGGATAAATGAATGCATCACTATGATGAAAGGATTGAAGACAAGGGTCTTATGGATACGACCTAGTAGATGTCTCTGACCTGCGTATTAGTCCAACTCGTTGGTCAGACCTTAGTTCCCTACCCAACATTTTCTGCGCCACTCTTATAATTGTATGTGACACAACATGAATCAAAATCCAGGTGGAAATGACATGGGAAACAACGCACCATTTTGTAGATACTTTACCATTAAAGACCATGGAACTAAAACTCCATCACGACGTCTAGAACTGGCGCAATGATACAGTTACAACAAACTGTCTGTAAGTAGTGTGTTTATATAGATTGTATGCAGTGTGTATGTATGCAACATTATGTTCCAGCGTGTGTGTGTGTGTGTGTGTGTGTGTGTGTGTGTGTGTGTGTGTGTGCATGCGAGTGTGCTAGGTGTGTGTGTGTGTGTGTGTGTGGTGCGTGCGTGTGTGTGTGTGTGTGTGTGTGTGTGTTTATGACTCATGAACGCAGAATTGTGTGTGTGTGTGTGTGTGTGTGTGTGTGTGTGTGTGTGTGTGTGTGTGTGTGTGTGTGTGTTCTACTTATATCTTTTAGATGATGCATTGTTAAAACTTGTAATGCGTCCTGTAGCCTACGTTGTTAGGATGGGCGCTTTTGAAATTGTCCTCATTATTGTTATTATTATTATTATTATTATTATTAAGGCGAATGTACCCAAACGACGTCTTCTGCGGATGCAATGTCCTTCTTACTAAAGTGCACAAGGAATCGTACGACGATTAAATCACTAAATAACTGTGCCACGCCAGTGGCACACACAATCTAACTAATTATAAACTACACAAGGAACTGTCGGCACGACGACTAAATCCTTAACAATCGTGCCACGCCATAGGTAAACAAAAATCCGACTAATAATAAAACTCAACAAGAACTGTTGGCATGACTAAATCCACCCTAATCGTGTGGAATCACTGGTACGAAAATCCAAAAATCCACAGTATAACCTAAATCCATGTCGTCAGCCTTTCCACTGCACGGGCACACAAAAATCTAGCTAATTATCAAAATCCACAGGGAAGAGTCGGGCATAACGATAGATTTTAATTCCTTATCAAATATTCCACTGCACAATGCACACAAAAATCCAGCTAGTTATTGAAATCCACGGAAAAGGTCGGCATAACAATAAACTTAAATCATTCTTACCAACCGTTCCACGCCACCGGCTCGCGCAAAAATTCCAACCGCTAAACTTTTCTCCTTCCTGGGCACCCTCCACACGAGGCGCTATTCAACCAGAAACGAGCTGTGTGAGTGACTACAACAGATGAGTATGAAAGAGAACATAGCACAAGCAGTCCCGTTCTGCCTAGTGGTTGCGTACACACACATTACATGGACCTTGCTGTGTAACAGACATCTAGAGTGGAGTATTGTACACTGTACATGGATATGACTGTGTAATGGATATCTGAGAAAGATCATTGTATACGGTACATGGACATTGCTGTGTAATGGACATCTAGCGTGGAGTATTGTACACTGTATATGGATATCTGGGACAGACCATTGTACACGGTACGTAGACATTGCTGTGTAATGGACATCTAGAGTACAGTATTGTATACTGTACATGGTTATAACTGTTTAATGGATATCTGCGACAGACTATTGTACACAGTACACGGACACTGTTGTGTAATGGATATCTAGAGTACAGTTTTGTACACTGTACCTGGATGTAACTGTGTAATGGATATCTGGAACAGATCATTGTACACAGAACATAGACATGGCCATGTACGGAGTATTGGAATGAGCACTGAACACTGTACACAGCCCGTTGCAGTTGCGGGCATCTTATTGAACATACTGAACAGTACACAGCCGTTGCAGCTGTGTGCGGGCTTATTGTGAACACTGATGGATGTGGCTGTGTGATGTGAGGTGTGAGCTGTCGGGGAAAACTGCTAGTACATCAGGATAGGCGGGAAATGAGGAAAGAAAGAAAGGGAAAAAAAAAAAAAAAACCTGTGATGACAGTTTCAAGGTGCATTGATTCAATGGGTAAGGATCACATGAAGATAACAAGAACAAAAACAGCAATAACAAGTAAACAAGAAGGAAAATGACTGATGGAAAATAGAGCGCTTACTACTAATCATCCGTGCTGCGCGCGGCGCGCGCACGCACGCACACACACACACACGCACACACACACATGCACATGCGCACGTTGCCGTTCCAACTGCGTACAAAGCACACACAGTCAAACCCTTGATACCAGGACACTCACTTTCATGCAACGACCTGTGTGTGGAACGGTAGGCCTGCCGCATTTCATCCGGGTAAAAAAAAACCACTGAACTCACGCCTTTTTCTTTTCTTTTCTTTCTTTTTTTTTTTCAAAATTCCTGGGTGTTTTGTCTACGTACGAACTTGTCGCTTTTAGGGTGAGTTTGAGTTTCATGCTGACGGCAGTGTTGAAGGCCAAGTGAATGGACTAAAGCCATTTTACACAGTGTTTGTTTTTCTCTCAGCTTGTTTCACCCACAGAAGTAGACACAGTTTATTCTGGGTGACCGTCTACAGAGAGTGCAACCTTCTTCGGCTAGAAAGTGTTCATAATGATTCTGATCCGTCAGACATCCACGTCACTGACTGTTGCCAGACCTGCATCGCCTCCCTCACCCCTATCCCCTTCTCTTCACTCCACCCCTAACGTGTTGGTAACCCTCCAGAAGGACCTCAGGAGTAGGGGCTGTAGACACGGCTTACTTCCAATTAGGAGTCTGAAACTGGACAGGTCACAAGCGGACGACGCTTTGACCATTGCCGTCATGACCTAGTTGATGTCTACAATGGCGGTCTCCAGTGGGTCCATCATGACCACGTTCTTCTGAGGATGAGGCGAGGGCAGGATCCTAATGCTTCGTGTCTGCGGACTGAGGGAGGTTTGACCTCAACGCAGGCGTGCTGAATGATGGTGGTGCAGGACACAGCTCCACGACCACGGTCAGGTTTTGGCTAAGGAGAGCAGGACTGCTGGGGTGTGTTACTGTCAGACTGGATTCTAACGCTTTCCTCGTAGAAATTGATTGTTCTTTTTCTGTTTTACATGAATTGCTGAATGGTCAAATGTCTCGCAAAAGAAAATAAATAATCAAGCAAGACACACACACACACACACACACACACACACACACACACACACACACACAAAAAAAACAACCTCTCAGATTTTGCTGTTTGATCTGAATTGCTTGCGTGGTGGCTTGGAAAAATGGAACGCGTTTTCTTTGTTTCTTTCTTTCTCTTTTCTCTTCTCTCGCAACTCAAACTCAATGTAATCGCATGCACGAAAAGAAGGATATTTTTTCTTTATGTTGTAATCTCATGTGAAATGGGTGATCAGTATCAAGAGAACGCTGTAATCTCATGTGGAAATGGGTGATCAGTATCGAGAGAACAATTGGGAGTCATAATAGATTGTGGCCTAATCTTTGATGCACACACCCAGTTTAAAGCAGCAAACAGACTTCTTAGAGAACTATTAAGACATCCTTCCAATGTTTAATCATATTTTTAACCGAGCAGTCCTTGGTCAGTTCCCATCTTGAAGATGCTAAATGTTTTGGTTTCCTAATTGAAAGAAGGAGCCCTTGGGTATTGACAGTTTGCAAAAAGGGGCCACAAAGTGGATCCCAGAGGAGACACAATGTTTGTAAATTCACCTTTCTGGGAATACTGTAGACACACAGGAAATTTTAACGCAAACTTTTACGATATTCAATGAAGTATATTATTTCTGTTTTTATGAAGTTTACTACTTTTGATAAGGTCGGCATAACAAGGTATGCCATGTCTATACCTTATCAGCTCTGCTAACACCAGGAAGAACATTCTAACCACCCGCTGCCCGCTGCCACACTCTGGAACACTTGGAATGACCGAAAAGAGCTACAGATATTAACACTTTCGAGAGGCTTATGAACAATTACTCCGAGTGTGTCACTGAAATTTTGACAAACGAGTAGGAACATCATGACCGAGGCCTCAAGTAGGCACAGAGTGGGGCGCGAGGCCTATACTAAGTATGGAACGGCAATTGAATTGTTGTGGTCTGTCCTACTATCGGGAGCCCTTAAGATCCTGTAATCCTGCGATCCTACAGGACCAAAGTAGTTTCACATCTTCTACGCACGTTTCCATTTCCCAGCTTCCATGAATCTTTAGTGACTACCTCTCTAAGAACATCAATGCATTGTCAACGTTTTAGACTGTTGTCCACATCAACCTCTGCCTTTACTCAATGTAATAGACCCGTTTTTTTTTTTTTTTTTTGAATCTTTTGAGAAAGAAATTCATTAGCTGATTTTAGTGTTATATGCCAAATGCTGAATTTTCTAACCTACTCTTTATTCACTAATGAAAAACAGATTAAAAAAAGTCATAGCTCCACTCGCTAATCTATCATCAGAACTTTCCGAAGGCATAGATCCCATCCCCCCCCCCCCCCCCCCCCCCCCCCCCCCCCCCCCCCTCAGTTCAAACAGTCTGTTAACAGACAACCCGTTCAAAAAGCACTGTCTTGAGTGCAATCAGCTGAACATGTTAAAAACCTTTGTCGAATCTCCCACATATGTCAAAAGTGCTTTAGAAAATCGTCTTGAAACGTTTCCTGAAATTCTGTATGGGGGCCGGATAGCTCAGTTGGTAGAACGCTGGACTTATGGCATGGTTTTGGTGATCTGGGGTTGCGGGTTGGAATCTTCGCTAGGGCGTTCAGGTAAGGAAGATTTTCTCCTCGGAGTTACCATTGATTCTGTCTTGACTTCCCAAAATGTCATTCGAATGAGACATTGAACCGAGGTTCCGTGTGTCTGAACGCACACACGACATTTTGCACACACGCACACATCCTGTCACGTTTGGAAGAGAAGCCATGCTTTAGGTCGAAACAAAAACATAGAAAGCATCGAATGAGAAATTGGTTTACGAATGAGAAACTGGTTTTTGACAGTCTGAATGACGTAGGAAACGATTTAATATAGCACCAGCAGGCAGCTCTTCAGTCGGCTCCACTCAGGAAAGAAACTTGATGTGTAAAATAAAGTGTGATTGTAAAGCGCTTAGAACTTGGTCTCAAACGGAGGACAGGCTCTATACAAGTACTCTCATCATCATCATCATCATCATCATCATCATCATGATCATCATAATCATCATCATCATCATCATCATCATCATCATTATCGTCGTCGTCGTCGTCATCGTCGTCGTCGTCGTCGTCGTCGTCATCATCATCATCAAAAAATCAAAATCATAACAATCGCCTTGATAATGATAACAATTTGTCAAATATAACCGCGTTTTTCAAACACGCAAAAATCAACTCCACGACCGGTCAGCCAGCAAAACAAACCAAACCACCTGGCCCAGACCGCCAAACTCCTGGTCACATCAGGCACTAAACCACCTACCTTCTGTTCTTCTCGTCAACTGGATGTCCGTTCGTTGCAGGGTGTTTTACGCTTCACGCTTTCACAGTAAGGAAAAAAAATTAACAAGGGTATGGAAAAATCACACGTTTTCCCACAACAGAATGAGTGAGAATTACAATGAGGGTTAAAAGGTTAAGGTCCAGTGGCTGGAAAACTCAACACGGCTCATTCTTAATTTCAATCTGCGCTAAAAAAAAAAAAAAAAAAAATGCCAACTGACTGGTTGTAATGTTGTAAATTTAATATATGTTTTGTAGATAGCTATGTGTGTTTCTGGTCTGGCGATAGCCTGAAGAAGGACATGTGTGGTCGACTGGACTGAGATAATTGTAACTTTGAAACCGCAAACCGGTTTCTCCGCTCAAAATGTCCGGAAGGTCCACAAGGAAAATATCAGAATTGATTGGTAAGTCTGGTTCAGCTTTGCCGCTCCAGATATTTGGAATCGCTACCTCCCAATCTGTGTATGCGCCTGCCTATAAAACAAAAGACCAACTGCTGTCAAGCAGGCGTTTCAAATCATGCTGTCCTGTCCCACATGCGTGTGTGTACAATATGTTAGGGGTGAATGAGAGCATGAAGGAGAAATGATAGGGGCGATAAGTGAGAGCGAGCGAGCGAGCGAGCGAGCGAGAGAGAGAGAGAGAGAGAGAGAGAGAGAGAGAGAGAGAGTGAGTGTGTGTGTGTGTGTGTGTGTGTGTGTGTGTGTGTGTGTGTGTGTGGTGTGTGTGTGTGATGTGTGATCATGAGAGAGAGAGAGAGAGAGAGAGAGAGAGAGAGAGAGAGAGAGAGAGGAGAGAGAGAGAGGATTTAATCAAATAGGCTACAGTCCCTTTATGATTGAGTAAATTTTTTTTTTATTTACATGAATAATACAATTAGTATTTCAATGTAACGGAGAGAGATAATGAATGATGGTTTTATTGTGACAAGCTTGAAATAATGGGGGGGGGGAGGGGGAGAGAGAGAGAGAGAGAGAGAGAGAGAGAGAGAGAGAGAGAGCAGGCAGACAAAGAGAGACAGACAGATTGATAGACAAAAGACAAAGAGAAGGACAGGAAAACAACCCTCAAGAATCAAGGCGAAAAAAAACCGTTACTCAACAAAAGATAATTAGCATTGCCTACTTTTTCAGTCCGCTCTTTCTGTTCCACTGCATTCTGCTAAAACAGAAAAGGAGACTACAACATGGCGGCAAGAAAATGAAGTTGTGTTACATTGCAAATGATAATAATGTGATTATAATGATGATGATGATGGTGATGATGTGATGATGATGATGATGATGATGATGATGATAAAGTGATAAGAAATAATCGTCAAACAACAAACCGAGATTAAACACACACACAGACAGAGAGACACACACACGACACACACACACACAACATGAGAGGAGAGAGAGAGAGGGAGAGAGAGAGAGAGAGAGAGAGAGAAGAGAGAGAGAGAGACTTTGACACTTTGATATTTATTGTCATTACCAAAGAGGTCTTTTGACAAGGAGGGAAGGGGTATAACAGAACAATGACATTTCCCTCTCCTTTCCTGCAAAGAAATAGGACACATTCATTCCCAGTGTGTATCAAATCAAAGGTTAACAAAAACAAATAAAATCGTAACATTTCTTTATGACCTTACGCACAGGAGTAATGCAGTAAGGTTTAAAAAAAAATCGTAAGACTGACTCGACTATCCACTCAATCAAATGATGACATTGTATCTTACTGATCTCTTCCGCATGCGTTGAATGATATTATTCATTATTATATCTCTTATAATGCATTATCTTAAATTTCCCTATCCTTCATCTGTCTAATTTTCAATGCTTCCGCTATGAATTTCGCAAACTGATTTGATTACAAGTTCATCACGTGTCTTTTTTCGTCTATGTCTAACTGGAAGAGAGAGAGAGAGAGAGAGAGAGAAGAGAGAGAGAGAGAGAGAGAGAGAGAGAGGCAGAGGGAGAGAGAGAGAGAGAGAGAGGCAGAGGCACAGAAAGAAGAGAGAGAGAGAGATGTTGATTGACTGCTTGATCTTCTATCTGTCCTCGTCGTGCATACATTAGAGGAGTTATTACTAACATCAATTAGAGAGAGAGAGAGACAGACAGGCACTGAAATGTGATTCTAATACAGACGAGCAGAGAGAGAGAGAGAGAGAGAGAGAGAGAGTTGAATGGTTGAAAGTGAGCCCGTGCATAAAACTGAACCAATATATATACACACTGTTGATAACTTTGTCATCAACCCGGGCCACCACAATCTCTAACAACGTACCCGTTATCTGTGAACACCTGATAACCAAAAAGCACCAGTCTGTGTTGTACAGCAAATGTTTTGGGTGCAGTGTCTGTCACTGATGGTGGGGATGTTCTACTTACAAAAAACCGAGAGAATCTAGAACAGTGTCAATGTGAAATCGTTTATGTTTTAAGTCGTTCAATGAAATATGTTTCATTTTTTGTCTTTGAAAAAAAAAGAAGGAAAGAAAGAAAGAAAGAAGGAACATCGCGAGCGCTTAGGTGAGGTAAAAGTAGCAGGTGAGAAAGGGATTCTACCCTCTTCTCGCCTCCCTTCATTATCCTCTTTCTACCGCTAATATTACGTCCACCCGTCCCATCCCCCTTTAACCCTCATACACCTTCCTGCCCCTCTTCCCCTTGTCCCTCATGCCCTATCCTCCTCCACCCCCTCCCATCGCTCGCTCCCTCCCCTGTGAGTTCACAGTATCCAACTTACGTCTAGTTCACTGGAAGGGAAAGGTATGTAACTCCCGCCGTCTAGGACCCCCCCCCCCCCCCCCCCGGGGGAGCGAAGCACGGCCTTGCCCCATCCTTTGTCCGAATCATTGAAAGCGAGTATAGTAGACCCGGATGGAGCCGGCTGCCTCAAACAATTTTCTTCGACACGCAATGTGAAAATGGCGCTCACGAGAAACCAAGAATTGATATATGGTGGTGGTGGAGAAAAAAGAAAAGAAACTGTACACACAACATGCCGTTTTTATGGTCACCCGATCACACACACACACACACTGACTGACTGACTGAAACCCACACACAGAACACATAGTGTTGTACTCACACACACACACACACACGCACATGCTTTAACATGTAGATGCACACACCCACTCCCACCACCACCACCCCCAGCACCCACACATCCACACGTCTGATCAAGTCAGCATATGAAACCACACTTTTTAATTTAGAAGTGTATCATACCATTTCTTCAATAAGTCTTTGGGGTTGTGGATAAAACTGTTTTTGTTTTTATGTATTCTGGGTTTGGAAAACAGAAATGTAGCAATTCGTAATATTTTGAAAGAGGATGACGATGATTATTCACAATCTTTCTTGCCTTCACTCTCACACAAGGTTCATACAGTTCAGTTAGATTACCTGTATCATGCTCACCATCCTACTGCGCACATTTACCAATCTGTTCAAAACATTCTGATTCCTAAAACGTAAAAGAAAACGTCAAGATGGATTGAATAAAACAGAGGTTAAAATCTTCAAAGACTTACGAATGAATGCGGATATTTCTAAGTTTTAGTTGAAAATATATCCGTGATGGCACACTTTCTGTTAATATGAATCGTGCTGGATCTAAAGTTGAAGATTTGTTTGTAACTGTCATTTGGTGGAAAAGAGAAAATAGCATTTTTACTACTTACCATTTCCTCCCACTTCTCTTGATGTGTTGTCCCAATCAAGAGAAAGAATATCTCTGTTGGCATTGTTATGGTAATTTTTTTTTTGTGTGTGTACATGAATGATATTAGCCTCACGGCAGTGATCAGTTTCTCATCGTCAATGTTGGAAAGAAAGATAACAAGTGTAAAAAAAAAAAAAAAATCAGAGGAGTTCGGTCCCTTCACCCGGACGGTCGGAGAAAGTACGGTTTGCACGACCGGCAAAATTACGGCTCTCTTCACAAGGGTCAGACCGGGTGCACTATGCACGGCTGTGGCTGTCGCCAGTAAGTTGGAATAGAGATGGACCGGAGCAGGGTTTTTTCTCCCGGACAGACGGCGCATGGCCGCGCATTGCATGGCCTGGTCCGGATTCACTATGCAGAGAGCCGAGCGAAGAGAATGTCCTCAGCTGAGTTCAGATAACGGACAGGTGGCATGGCAGTCCAGGCAGCAAGCATGTGCGAGAGAGACGTCGTCTTCACGACGCACTGACACTGCTGGGCCTTGACCATCTGCTGCGTACGGATACGCCCCTAAAGAGCGAACGTCTAGGATTATCAAAGTGAGCGCATGCACGAATTTTAATGTCGAAAATAGCGAAGTTTAAGTTTTTACTGTGTGCGTGCGTTCACGCGCGCGCGCATGCGTGTGTGTGTGTGTGTGTGTGTGTGTGTGTGTGTGTGTGTGTGTGTGTGTGTGTGCGCGCGCGCGCGCGTGCATGCGTACGCGCGTGCGTGCGTGCGTGTGTGTGTGCTTGCTGAAAGTTCTTTTATCCACAACATAGCCAGTTCCTTAATGTTCTCTTCATTTATTTTCCCTCCCCATACCGGACTGCACAGAATTTATCAATAGTTGAATTATTGAAACGTGCCCCTTAATAATGCGAGCGACCAGTTCACGTAAGAGATCAGGGCCCTGTTGTAATGTGCTGTTTCTTCTATAGTTTTCGCGACAGGAAAACCTCCATCATCTCTGTTCAAATTTCAGCAGAAACGAGTTCCAACTTCACGGTGTCCCTTCAGAGTTCAATGTCAAACGATTAGCCCGATGTGATGTGAAATGTTTCACCACAGCATGGTCAACAGCTTGGTTGGCTAACGGGGACTCAGCTGAAACGCCTACCTTGCACTGAAAAAGTCATGTTCCCGCTTTTTGACTCAGAAAATTCGCGCCTTTTGACATTCGTCATTCGAGCTTTTATGATCTATTTATTTGTTTATTTATCTATTTACCTAATCATTTCTTCATCTACTTAATCATTCGTCCATTTTTTTTTTTTTATTTATTTATCTGTCTATTCATTCATTTATGAGTATTTGTTTAACATTGATCATTCGCGCTTTTTGATATTTAAACCCGCACTTTTTTTGCCCGGATGCATTTTTGAGCTATTATAGGCTATCGCTTTGAGGAGTCACCGAAGTATACGGCAAAGGAGAGATTGCTAAGACAGGCAACAGTGTATGCAAGCCCTAAGAGTTATCGGACAACAGGGACAGAGTGATAGCCGCGCGGTTAATGACGTGTTGGGGTCGACGTAGTCAGGTGACCATCTCGGGGCAGTGACTCGCGAACATCAACTAAATGGACACGTTTGGCATGGACTGACCGGCCAACGATGACGTGTGGGGCTCCGTGGAATTTGCTGACCAGGCACAGACTGCAGACCACTAACGGTCACTTTACAGGTCACGCCATGACTGATACGTCTGCAAAGTCAGTGAGATGTTAGGGGTCAAGATGGGTGACTTCTTCTTCTTCTTCTTCTTCGCCACCTGGCTAGAGCTCCGAAAGCTACAATTGGTCAGAATATCCATGGGTCAAAACAAACAAAAAAGCTGTGGGAGCTTGATCAATGGATTTTTTCTCTCTTTTTTCTCCCCCCCCCCCCCCCCCCCCCCCCCCCCCCCCCCCCCTCTCTCTCCACCACCACCCTCGCCTTTACAATTTTTTTTTTTTTTCTTTTTATTTCTCTTTAACTTGATCAATGGATACCATAGGTATAGTCAGCAAACTGGGCTCAGTGAAAAATGCAATTTTCCCCTTGATCTAAGGATACTGGGGTCAATACCTGCTTGTGGCAAGTCAGAAATTTTCTCTTTATAGAGTCCACATCTCTGCCGAGTTGAAAAAAAAAAATGAAACGAATAAAAATAAAACTTGCACGTATGTCAAATACCAGCCCATTTTGATGTGGAAGAGCAGGTCTAGGCTTTTGTGTATTGGTGAGAACAACACGAACAACGAGCTGGAGTCGTATACAAGCGTCATCCACAAAGACCGAATTTGTCCGCAGGTTTCTGGAGGATGTTCTGGTTCCCTCTGCAAGAAGCAGGGCCGTTCTTGGGCCTTCTAAGCTAACCATGTGCCAACCGCCCCTCGTGTGTGGTTTCTTTTTTTCAACTCTCTTTTAATCACAGCTGCCTGAACCAATTCTGGGTGGCTATCCGAACCAGTTCTGGGTGCTATCCGAACCAGTTCTGGGTAGCTGTATTACTAGATCTGGGTAGCTGTCTGTACCAGTTGCGGGTATCTGACTGATCAGTTCCGGGTATCTGTCTGACCAGTTCTGGGTAGCTGTCTGACCAGTTTTTGGGTAGCTGTCTGATCACTTCTGGGTAGCTGTCTCACCAGTTCTGGGTAACTGTCTGACCAGTTCTGGGTAGCTGTCTGTGCCAGTTCTGGGTAGCTGTCTGTACCAGTTCTGGGTAGCTGTCTGACCAGTTCTGGGAAGCTGTCTAACCAGTTCTGGTTAGCTATCT
Organism: Conus betulinus; assembly: GCA_016801955.1. Lineage (NCBI taxonomy): Eukaryota > Metazoa > Mollusca > Gastropoda > Neogastropoda > Conidae > Conus > Conus betulinus. The sequence goes on along the minus strand of JADBJO010000097.1, from coordinate 92,065 downwards.
GACCAGTTCTGGGGTATCTGACTGACCAGTTCAGGGTAGCTGTCTGACCTGTTCTGGGTATCTGACTGACCAGTTCTGAGTACCTATCTGACTAGTTCTGGGTAGCTGTACGAGTCAGTTCTGGATAACGGTCTGAACCAGCTCAGAGTAGCTGTCTGTACCTATTCTGGGTTTCCAGATGTACTTGAATCAGTTATCTAGCACAGCAAGCAGACTGAAACGAAGACTGACATGAATACCAAAAGCGCTATTGCTTTCAGGAAAAGTTAAAAACAATACTGCAGCAGTTGAAAACTATGGCGATGTTGGGATGCCTGGGTGCAAGAACTTCGGTCATGTTTTATGTCAGATCAGGTCTAGATTTGCAATGGTTGTTCGTAGAAAATGATGGAGTGATCAGTCACACACACACACACACACACACACACACACACACACACACACACACACACACACACACACACGCACACACACACACACACACCACACAAAACAAGAAATGACACACTGTCACACGCAAAAAACACACATATTATTGTCACACTCGCGCACATACACACGCGAACGCGCTCGCGCACGCAGATCACGAGAGAGAGAGAGAGAGAGAGAGAGAGAGAGAGAGAGAGAGAGAGAGAGAGAGAGAGAGAGAGAGAGAGAGAGAGAGAGATTCGACTAAGATGACGACACTGCTTCTTGGTACAGACTAACAGATACACGATCACTTTGGAAAGACAGACGTGACAGTGTATGTGATCACTTTGGTGTGTGTGTGTGTGTGTGTGTGTGTGCGTGGTGTGTGCGTGCGTGCGTGCGTGCGTGCGTGCGTGTGTGTGTGTGTGTGTGTGTGTGTGTGCGTAATTATTAAGCAAATTTAGCTTTAAAACACACACACACACACACACACACACACACACACACACACACACACATACACACACACATTTACCGGTTTTCGAAAATACTTATTCTTAAAAGAAACAGACATATGAACGACCCCGCCAGGCAGTGCATTTCCTAGCACACAATCTGTGAGCGTTTTGCCATGTTGCCACAGTAGGCAAGACGTAGGGATAGACAGAACGTCTTGCTGGAATATGTGATGATCTCAGCTTGGCATAGCACACCTCCAGCCGGTTGCCGCTGACTGAAAAATGACAGCGGTGAGAATCCCAGATTGATCAAGTGTCTGTCGCGGCGTTTTTACTCATGTGACGGGATGAATTGATGACAATGATGATGATGATGATGATGATGATGATGATGATGACGACGACGACGACGACGATGATGATGATGATGATGATGTCGATGATGATGATGTCGATGGTGATGTGATGATGATGATGATGATGATGATGATGATGATGGATGATGGTGAAGTGAGATATGATGGGGAAAAAGGTCAGAGTACTCTTTTATTATCTGATAACCGATGGAGAAAAATAGGAGGAGGTGGAGGTGGGTCAAGGTTGGGTGGTTGGGGATGGGGTGGGGTGGTAACTGGACAAAAATTGTCCCCGTGCTGACGTGACTCAAAAAGGGTGCAATAAAACAACACTGAACAAAATTTCCTCTCACTGGTGACAGTATCCTTGGTGGGTTGTATTACATGTGTTAGGGTTGCTGGATTGTACAAAAACTAATATTGCAATAAGACCAGCCGCCGTGGCGAAGTGGTTAGCGTCGCGAACTCTCGGCTGGGAGGTCGTGGGTTCGAATCCCATCAGAAGTCATGTGGGTTTTTCTCTGCCCCGACCGGCTCCTACCCAGAGTTGTTTGCTGCGGACTCAGCTGGGAAGACTGGGACCACACAGTCGAGTTTCATCCACTTAATGGATGCGTTTCTGAGAGTGTTGCTCAAATTTCCTGACCAACACTGCAGGTGCCTGTATCTCTCGGGCCTGGTTGACGCCGGGATATATTATGAAAGGAAGCGTAGAGTACAGCCCTGTCATGTAGTCTCAGACCGAAATGGAAATCCGTAGCATCATCTAAATCATCCTCATTCTCATCGATCAGCATTAAAAAAAAAAAGGTCTCAAGGTCTGTGGCCCTTCATACCCTGCTCTCATGGTGACCTCAGTTTTCGATGTCCTCTCCACGTCTGTGGCCTTGGTTTGGTTCCGTCGGGGTCACCGGTATCGGCGGGTCCATGGGGGCTGTTGTTGGACGGACGTGGTGGCGCCCTCCGGAGGGAGAGCTCACTCACGCCGGCTCCGCGACTAAGCAATTATTGTCGTCAGTAGGGGGCTTAGTAGCTGTGGTGTCCTGCGTATGTTAGATCAGAACAGGCGCCACTGAACACCACACCGAGTGACTCGGCAGCAGTGCAGTGTCTCCTCCGGTGGCTTGCCTTTTGACGACTTGACATTGACTGCTTCCTGTGGATTGTCGGTGCCGGGGCTGCGGCGGGGCCGGCCGGGCTGTGGCTGTGACGGGGTGTCGGAATGAGCGGCGTGGGTGCACTGCCTCTGAGGTGGCGCAGAGGTTGGGACAAAAAAAAAAAAAAAAAAAAAAAAAAAAAAAAAAAAAATTGCAATAAGATCACAAGATATTGATGTAATGAAGCACTAGATCTATTTAATGACCATGTCACAGAAAGCAGCGACCATAGGAAAAGAAGTGTGTTTATGAAAATATAAAATTACAAAATATTAGGACTGGTGCGACAAAGACTGTGTTCTGAGTGAAATAATGATAACAATAATAATAATAATGATGATGATGATAATAATAATAATAATAATAATAAATTTAATAATAATGATAATAATAAATTTACTACTACTACTACTACTACTACTACTACTACTACTACTACTAATGATAATACAGAAGGCAAAGAGATTGTTACGAATTGGCCGTCCTTATCAACACGAAACATGTAAGAGTGATTATTCAGTTGACGGGCGTGTAAGCAAACACGTAATAAAGAAATTGTAAAATGAACTCGACACATTTTTTTTTTCTGAATAATTTTGTAACATCCATAAAATATCAGAAGCAATCTTTGGATTCGGTTCATAGGGTGTAAATAAAAAGAGAAACCATTTTAGAATGAAGCTGAGTTTTGGTTAACATTTTCAAACTTTATCACGAACCAATGTTGAAAAAAAGGCAAAATGGAGATATGCTTAATAATTATTTTGACAGTGATACGAACCACCATGTCACTATAGAAGAAATATAAGTAGCATATAGAAAACCGTAAAATCACAAAGAATCCAGTTCTCACAGTATCATCGGTGAATTTGTTTAGAAACTCTTCTGAGCAGTTGGTTCGGAAAGTGTCTAATAAACTGTCTGACGATAGTGTCCGTCCTGACAGACAGATTGGATCTTTAGGCCCCTAATTTGTGCCACCTTTTAAAAGGGGTGATGTCAACAAAGCCACTGTAAGCCTTCCAGAATGGGGAGACCCAGCCAGAGAACATCAGGAACAGTGGTGTGGAACCAGACATTGTTCTCCACTCTGGTTCATAAAAGAGAAATGATTCTGGTCGAACTCACTGTGCCATAGAAAAGCAGAGTGTTGCAAGCTCACGTATGTAAGACTGAGAAGTACGCCAGTCCAGCCAGCAGAGTGTTGCAAGCTCACGTATGTAAGACTGAGAAGTACGCCAGTCCAGCCAGCAGAGTGTTGCAAGCTCACATATGTAAGACTGAGAAGTACGCCAGTCCAGCCTGCAGAGTGTTGCAAGCTCACATATGTAAGACTGAGAAGTACGCCAGTCCAGCCAGCAGTTTGTGGGAATGTGGCCGTCAGGTTCCAGTCCTCGCCATAGGGATTGGAGCAAGGGGCTTGTGGGCTTATCAGCTTTAAATCCTCTTGAAACAGCTCAAGATTTCTGGTAAGAAGAGGACCACAATCCTTAGGGCAATGGCAGAGGCAGCCGAAAAGAGTTCCAGCTGGATCTGGTCGCGGAGGAACAAAAGTGAACTCCATAAGGCTTAAATTTCCTAGCTCAGAACAGTTGTCCGATAGCGAGGTGGGTAAGACATCCATCTAAAAAGGTCAGCTTTGAATTTGACCAATCATCCAAAAGTTGCTAGTTTGAATCACGGCAGCGCCAGGAAAAAAACGTTTGCAGCAGAAGGGCATCTGGGACTCGTGACCTGGATGCAGCACGGTCTCCTCAGGGCCAAAACACTTGTCTAAGGAAGGTTTCTTCTCTGCAGACCTGCTGTCAAGCCCACTCTCGAGGCCATAGATTGTTAATGAATAAATCATTTGAATCTCTTTCTGTCTGTCTGTCTGTCTCACCTCCCCCCCCCCCCCCCCCCCCCCCCCCCCCCCCCCCCCCCCATTTCACGTCCCTCACCCCACCTTCACACCCACCCTCCTCTATCGCACTGTTTCCCCACACACTTTCCTTTGACCCTACCCACTTCCCGTCGTCAGGCAAAAGCTTATTACGTAGCTTCGTGTGTCACTCGGTGAAATATCGCCACTCCTATCTTGTCCTCACAGGACACAAGAGCAGCAACACGTGATAACCTCAGCCTGTCTGATTGTCGGATCCCAACAGCAGCATTTGTCGATTGCTCGGCCCCCTTGCGAGGGC
>JADBJO010000097.1:77500-80000 GCA_016801955.1 Conus betulinus | reverse complement strand
TTCGAGTGACTTTGTAAAGCCTGTGTACAACATTGACAAAGTTGATCAATACTTTTTGTCTCAGTGACTAGGAAGTGAGAGTAAAGCGTGTAACCAGTTTCCATCCGAAAGGTTCTGTACTTCGATGGCACCTGAGCTCTGGTAGAGATGAATTCTGGAACAGAGCACCTCAAAGTCTGAGAACCTGAAAGTTTATAGGATGTCCAGAAGTTGTGTTAAAGTTAGACTGAATCATTTGTGGAACAATACAGATATACCTTTTTTTTTTTGCATAAATATCCTTTTGCTTGACGTAGACATCTCCTTAAATAGGAGAACTCCTTATTTAGTATTATTCGATTCTGGATGACTTGAGAATTTTACGGGAATTGCTTTAAAGGTACACTTTTTGCATATACTGATCAAACGTTCGCTGAATTTGCACAGAAAGGGTCGAACAGTGCAGAACTGTTTCTGGCTGAAAGGAGCATGTAGACAACGCATGCAGGAGTAATGTCCTGGCATGAACATTAAGGAATGCTTTGTTTTACCTGATAGACTTGTCTGGGAACTATTTTACATATGAGGAGAGAGAGAGAGAGAGAGAGAGAGAGAGAGAGAGAGAGAGAGAGAGAGAGTATTCTAGATGCACTGGCAGTGCACTCACCATACTTAGCACATTTTCATTTGTTGCTCAATTGAATTTGATGCCTGTTGTACATGATGCGCTGAAGAGCAGAAGCAGTTTATGAAGACTAATGATGACCATGATCTCGATCATGATGATGTTGAAACTTACAATGATAATGATAAGAATGATGATGATGATGATGATGATGATGATGATGATGATGATGATGACGATGATGATGTTGATTTCCATCCAGGCCTCCTTCTTCGGCCGTGCAGACGTGGCATTGCCAGGATTCCAGAAATTCTTCTCCGAGGCCTCAAAGGAGGAGCGTGAGCACGCCCAGAAGTTGATTGACTACATTAATGAACGTGGTGGACATGCGCAGTTCGATTCTATTGAGGTGAGACCTTAAAACAATGTGTTTGTTATGTTCTCTCTCTCTCTCTCTCTCTCTCTCTCTCTCTCTCTCTCTCTCTCTCTCTCTCTCTCTCTCTCTCAGACTATGTGTCTTGTTTTGCTCTCTCTCTCTCTCTCTCTCTCTCTCTCTCTCTCTCTCTCTCTCTCTCTCTCTCTCTCTCTCTCTATGACAACGAGCAGTTTTGGGGTCTACATGTCGTTTCTCTCTCTCTCTGTCTAAATCGTGAATAAGTTGACACTATTCTATCTGTACAGAAGATTTTCTTAAAGTAACATTCGTAATAAGAATCCTTTCTTAACCCACGCCCCAAGACTTAGTTGACTTTTTCTTATGTAACTTCTCATTTTCTCTAGAATTACATCATGGAACGCCCCAAGAGAATACCTTTAAATGCAACTTCTTTTTTTCTCTATCATTCATCATGGAAAGATGCAAGAATAAAAAATGCAATTTTTTTAAATATCATTGAATTAAACTTTAAAAAAGCGCATCATAAATATTCTTCATGTGTGTGTGTGTGTGCTTGTGTTGTGTGTGTGTGTGTGTGTGTGTGTGTGTGTGTGTTCACACATACATGTGCCTGTGTGTGTTTGTCTGCTCGCCCGGATTTACTGTGTGTGTGTGTGTGTGTGTGTGCGTGTGCGTGCGTGTGCGTACGCGCGCGCGCGCGCGCGCGCGCGCGCGTGTGTGTGTGTGTGTGTGTGTGTGTGTGTGTGTGTGTGTGTGTGTGTGTTACGAGTCATAATGTATATGTATAGTAATTTGAAGTCTTCCGTATTTATGAACGGCAGTTTGTCAGACTCTTTTGGGAGCCATAAAGGCGTCCGTCAAAGTGAGAATCTCTCTCCTGTATTATTTGCTTTGCATTTGAATGATCTTGAAGGCTATCTGAAAGATAATGGGTGTTCACTATTAGAAATTAGGCTTTCTTTGGCTATTGATATACCAAATGATGTCAAACTTTTTGTCTTGCTATATGCAGATGACACAATTACATTTTCAGAGACAAAAGTGGGATTACAAAAAGCACTTGATTCCTTGCTTTTATAGTGTAATATGTGGAAGCTAACAGTTATTGTTGTTAAAACTAAAATAATGATATTTAACAGGCTGAATAAACAGGACACATTTCATTATGGAAATGACAAAGTTGATGTTATCACCAGCTTGATATATTTAGGGGTAGATTTTAATCCAATGGGTTCTTTGGCTAAATGTAGAAAAGCACTTTTGATAAAGCGTCATTAGCCAATTTCAAACTGATACAAAAGATAAGAACAAAGGATTTACCTATTCACTCTATTTTAGATTTACTGGATAAAGATGATTGTTCCAGTATTATGATATGGGTTGCAAAATAAGGGAATACGAAAATTTCAATATTATTGATAAATTTCAGCTAAAACGTTTAAAATGTATATTTCGCTTAAAATGATACAAAAACAAACATGGTTTATGGTAAAACAGGA
>JADBJO010000097.1:72500-75000 GCA_016801955.1 Conus betulinus | reverse complement strand
GGCTCGCTTCTGGACCCTGTGGTTACCTACTGGCTGAGAACCACTTCTATACATAAGCGAAAAGGAAACTTGAAAATCGAGTAGATCCTCGTGCACATATGAATAGCATCGAGAGAGAGAGAGAGAGAGAGAGAGAGAGAGAGAGAGAGTCTCAAAGACAACCCGATGCACTGACCTACACTAAGTCAACACGCTGCTCAGGCTAGGATACCTCGCGAACACGGCCCATGTCACTGTGATCATTTCTTTAGGAGCAAAGGACCCAAATGAAGGGAGCAATAACAATACTTTACCAGAATGATTGAAAAGACAACAGAATTAAGAGTCCTTTCAAATAGGCTTTGGCATGGTGATCAATTGTGACGCGATTGCTCGTGAAATTGATTTCGACATTCTTTTGTGGCTTGCGTCGATGGTAATGCTGTCAATAGTTTTACCCATCCTTGCAATTTATGACAGACTGGTTTCTAACTCATCTCACTGCAATGCAGCACCACATCAGACACACACAGAGGCACGCGCGCGCGCGCGCGCGCGCGCACACACACACACACAACACACACACACACACACACACACACACAGAGGCGCGCACACACACACACACACACACACACACACATCCTTCAACTGTTAACGCCGCCATGCTCCCCCCCCCCCCCCCCCCAACACACACACACACACACACACACACACACACGCACACATCCTTCAACTGTTTAACGCCACCATGCTCCCCCCCCCCCCCAACAACACACACACACACACACACACACACACACACACGCACACATCCTTCAACTGTTAACGCCGCCATGCTTCCCCTCTCCCCCCCCCCCCCCCAAACACACACACACACACACACACACACACACACACACACACCTTCCGAAACACAGCTTAGTTATCGTCTCGGTATATATGCTCAATATCCAGCCGATGTGTGATGTTGAGTCAAAATGTCCCTAGATATTCACGGGGGGGGGGGGGGGGGGGGGGGGGGGGGGGGGGGGGGGGCAGAGCAGTGGGGGAACTTGCAGGGGGGAGGGGCACTGAAGTTTCACTTAATGATATGTGTAATATAACTGTAGTATTTGTTGTATGTGTGCAGATCTGCGAATTCGTGTGGACGAAGTCCAACAACGAATGCGGGGTAAGCTATCCGTTCAATAAGCATTCTTGTATTTCCCAGTGTCTCTCATTTGTATATATCTGTGTTGTTTTCAGTGTTTTGGTTTTAAGTCTCTGATGTAAGTTTTCTGTAAATTCTTGGCTACATGTATTCTTTGAAGTGTAACAGAGTACAGCATGTAGTACTGTATAGTGTAATAGAGAATAGTAATAGCAAGTTACAGATATGGGTTCTGGAGGTCACTGGGGCTTTGGCGACAGCGCAGTGATAAACCCTGTACCAGTTTGTCTCACAATCTTTGTGGCCGTGGTAGTATTTTTGATAAAACAGATACTGTGCTACAGAGCTAAGGTACATCCCAAATCGCGTAGTGTACGTACATCAGTACATTCAACAGTTGTGAAAAACAACGGTTCTCTTTTTTTATTCTCATTTTTTTTTTATTATTTATTATTATTATTATTTTTATTTTTTTTGGATACTTAAAGTACGTCAGCACTGGAATTTAGAACAGCCGATAATTACTGAACGATACACAGCTTCAAAATAATTTTCCTATCAGTTTGTCGACTCTGTGTCCGAGTTGTCGTTGAAAACTGATTTGTCAGATTAAGTGGAGTGATGACTCACAGGCTGACTGAATGAGTGGATGAATGACTGATTGACAGATTGATTGATTCATTCGATGATCGATCACTTCATGTATCGATTTATGTATTTTAACAAAACATGCAGTTGTCTGCGTATGTTTACCATTTTTGTGACGCTGCACCCGCCTCCCCATTACTGCTCACCACCACCTCTGTCTCTCTGTCTGTGTCTGTCTGTCTGTCTATCTGTCTGCCTGTCTCTCTCTGAGCCTATGTCTGTATCGCTAATCATTCTCTCTCTCTCTCTCTCTCTCTCTCTCTCTCTCTCTCTCTCTCTCTCTCTCTCTCTCTCTCTCTCTCTCTCATGTCTGTCTCTCTCTCTCTCTGCGTCTCTATCTTTCTCTGTCTTTGTCTCTATCTCTCTCATGTCTGTCTGTCTGTCTTGTCTCCTCTCTCTCTCTCTCTCTCTCTATCTCTCTCTCTCTCCCTTCCCCTCTGCCTCTCCCTCCCTGTCACTCATTCACTTTGAGTGTGTGTGGTCTGTGTCTTTATCTGTGTGTATCTTTATCTGTGTGTGTGTGTGTGTGTGTTGTGTGAGTGTGTGTGTGTGTGTGTGTGTGGGTGTGTGTGTGTATGGGTGTGAGTGTGTGTGTGTGTGTGTGTGTGTGTGTGTGTGTGTGTGGTGTGTGTTCCGTATGTCCGTATGTCCGTGTGTCCATGGCGCAGCGTGAAGCGGAGGGTCAGTACGGCCTTCAGGCCATGGAGGACGCGCTGTCTC
>JADBJO010000097.1:62500-67500 GCA_016801955.1 Conus betulinus | reverse complement strand
ACATTTCATTACAAAATGAAATTCATCGCCAAGGTCATTCTGGTCGCAGTCCCGACAGAATCGTTCATCGTGAGGTATTCCAAATCGTCCGCCAGTTTCTATCATGAGTTTATGATTGCCACAGCGAAACCGAATCAGTGGGTGTATATAAACATCAGGTAACATTATAATATATTTTTCACGGCGAAACTCTGTTTTAAAATTTCTGTAAAATAAACACTTATTACTAGATTCTAAAGCATCATTCCAAGCACGTTTGTAAATGTCTTCTAATGAATTACGAACATTTCTGCAGAGACTGTGAACAGACGAAATACGGAATACACTTAAAACTGCTCTGTTACATCCGCCTTGATGTAAAACCCTGATTTCACACACACACACACACACACACACACACACACACACACACACACACACACACACACACACACACACAGATTACATAAAAAGATATACGCACACATACAAATACGCCTACCTGTACATGTACTCGTACATTACGATATCAAATAATAGTAAGATTTAAAACCAAATTCTGGTAGAAGGCCAATACGACTATTCAATATACTTCGTCCAATGCCATACACTTAAAACTGCTCTGAATATCCTGACCGGTACACAACACTAATTCAAATGTCCACCTTTAAAAAAAAAATCCTATTCCACCACCACCACCACCACCACCACCACCACCACCCTTTAATTTTTTTTTATTAATTTGTTTAGTCCATCTTTGCCGAGTCGTTTCTCGCCCATTCTCTTACCTTTTGTTTGTTCAACATTTCTCTAAATTATTCATAAAGTTTGAGGCGTCGGTCCCGGCCATTCAATTACCTGAAAGCTTTGCGTTTGCTTCCACAGTCATTCACTTTCCTTCGGCAGCACAAAGAGAGAGAGAGAGAGAGAGAGAGAGAGAGAGAGAGAGAGAGAGAGAGAGAGAGAGAGAGAGAGAGAGAGAGAGAGAGAGAGACTGATTGATTGATTGATTGATTGATTGACTAATTGATCTTTAATACGCAAGGATGAAGATTTTAGGCCAAAGCCTAGTCTTACGATCTGTCCTTGTCATGCATACATTATTTCAACACATATCATTCGTACAGACAATTTGATATAGCAACACTGTAATCCAATTCTACTATGATAAGCAGACTGTTTATAAAAGTAATAGTGACATGGTGGGTAGTCAAACAGAAGGAAACTTATAAATAAAGAAACAACCAACTAACCACCAAATAAACAAAACTACAGAGAGAGAGGTGGGGGGGGGGGGGGGGGGGAGAATGGTAGGTAGGGGGAGGAGAAGAAGGATAGGAGACAGAGTTGGAGTGCGAATGAGCGATTTAACGGAGTAGTTTATATGTTTAGACGGTGTATTCAAACTATGGTTTACAGAAGACTTCGCGAATGGACGCTAATCATTTTAATCGAATAATCAAATTACTGAGACATAAAATGTTTATGTTCATGTTTCTTGAAAACTTTTTAAGTATTCGTATTTTGTTGACTTGGTGAAAGTGAGTTCCAGATATATGGTCCAGAGTAAGTTAGGCTTGTTTTATATTGATCTATACATTTGGCACATGGCCCCTCTCAGGATCAGCTCCATTCTCAGATCTGCATATGACCTTCTGCCCTCAAATGCAAACCTGGTGAAGTGGGGAAAAACAGACGATCCTTCTTGCCCCCACTGCCATGAAAAACAAACAGTGGAGCATGTCCTAAGCTCATGTAAAGTAGCCCTGGCTCAAGGAAGGTACACATGGAGGCACAACCAAGTGCTCAAAGAGATTGTACAAGTGGTCTGGGCTAGTACCAACACCACAAGAGGGAAAATCAGGACTCCAAAAGCACCCGCAACATTCTTCACGGCAGGAGGCAGCGAATCATGGCCAAGAACAACAGTGCCACTCAGAACATGCAGGCAGAGTCTGCTGGACGGGGCAGATGACTGGGAGTGCACTGCAGACCTCCCAGAATGGAAGAGTTACCCAGAGATCATCAGCAGAGTGGCATGAGACCAGACATAGTAGTCCACTCTCAGTCAACCAAGCAGCTGATCATGATCGAGCTCACGGTGCCATATGAGAACAAAATGGAGGCAGCTCAAATCTACAAGACTGAAAAGTATGCTGATCTGGCAAACAGCCTGAGGAGCGAAGGCTATCAGGTCAAAGTCCTCACCGCAGAAATTGGAGCTAGGGGGTTTGTAGGAACGTCTGCATACAGCCTCATGAAACAGCTCTCAGTTGCAGGGAGGGGAAAAAAAACCAGAGCCCTGAAAGCAATGGCAGAAGCAGCAGAGAGGTGTTCAAGCTGGATCTGGTCAAGGAGGAACAAAAAAAGAACTTCATAAGGCTTAACTTTCCTACAAATATTAGGTGTCCCAGTGGCTCAGTGGTTAGTGTGCGAGTCATTAAGTGGAAATGAGCATGTCCAGAGGGGCACGGGTTCGAATCCCAGACGTGGCTCGTCCCAAGATGGAAAAAAAGGGGCAGCAGAGGGACATCCGGAGTCATGAACCGGGTGTGGCCCAACCCCCTTAGAGTGTCAGGAGATAAGGGCCGAAACACTTGCTTGAAGGGGGCTTCTCTTCTGAGGACTCTCTGCTGCCACGCTCTCCACGAGTTTCTTTCTGCTACTGCGTGGGTACGGGAGGAGGAATTTCTTTGAGCCAGAAAAGCTGTTCAGTCTTGTAAAAAGAGCATTGATATAACATGGCATAATATCTGTCAAGATTATAAACATAAATGATTCCTTGTTGAATTCCAATAGCTTACTCAGAGGGAGTATGTTCAGCGCTTTTAGTTTTTCGGCTGTTGTTAGAGGTACGGCTGGGTGGAATAGTTTTGCTGCACGTCTATGGAGAGAGTTCAGCCCTGTTTGTGGACATCACAACTCCCGTCCCGCACATTATGTGTGCATTGAAGACAAGTTTAAGTACAGTACTGTTGACGTTGCGCTTTAATTGAGATAACAGGAAAAAAAATTTTGAGACTACCTTGCATACATTATTGAGATGAGATTCCCATTTTAATTCTTTGTCTATCGTTACCCCTAAAACACGATGCTTATCTACCTGTTTGATAGAAATGCCATTCAACTAAAGTTTTAGGGAAAGAGGAGTCAATTGGTGCTTTTGGCGGGTAGCATATGATCATAGATTTGGTTTTGGCTGGCTGAATGACCACTGAGTTTGAATGACACCAGTCTGACGCGTCGTTTAGACTGTCCTGGAGAGAAGTTTCTATTGTTTGTAGGTCACCACCATTCGTTTGGAGTGACGAATCATCAGCAAATAGATCTGTCGTGACTTTTTCATCTGATATTGACAATGGTAAATCAATGATGAAGATGCACAATAAGAGGGGGCCTAGTACTGAGCCCTGTCGGACTCCATGTCTGACAAAGTCTGAAGCGGAGGGTTTTGCCATTAAGCACTCCATACTGAGTCCTATCGTTCAATTATGATTGGAATAATGAGACTATCGAGGAATGTTTCAAGCAGATAGATAGTTTCTTTAAAAGAATGGAATGATCAACAAGATCAAACGCCTTCTTGAATTCAAGAAAGACAACCCGGTCATTTCTGACTGGTTCATATTTGAAAGCCATGAGTCACACATTCTTGATAATGTTGTATGGCAGGAGTGATTAGATCAGAATCCAGACTGGAGTGGGTGAAATAGTTTGTTTTTATCCATGAGCTGAGATACGTGCGTGTGTAAGTATCTGTCGAGGGATTTGGATAGAATTGATAGTAAAGATATAGGTCTGAAATTATTTGGATCCGACAAATCATTTGATTTTGGAAGGGGGATCACTTTGGCATTTTTGAACGCTTGAAGGAAGACATTAGTTTCAAGGGATAAATTGTATATGTAGCCTATGTAAGAGACACAAGAATGTAAGGTAGAGCGAGTTTGAGAAGAAATGCGGGTATGTTATCAGGACCCATGGATTGTGTATTATTTAACTGCGCGATGTGCATTCCTATTTCATGTACAGCAAGAAGGGGAATTTTGAGTGAGTTAATGGATCCAAGTTTTTGTTTGCAAAATGATATTAGGGAAGTCGGGCGTGTGTATTCATTTGGTGCTCTTACAGGCTGTGAAGTTTGGGTAAGGGTATCTGATAATGACAGAAAGTGTGTACTGAGTTCGTTTGACTGATGTTTGTAGTTTAATTTTGTGAATCTGTACGCTTGTTGTGTACAATAGCGTTTATGGCCTCCAAATGAGCGCTGTGGTTTTTGCATCCGTAATCGTTTGACTGAAGTACTCTCGTTTAGCTTTCTCAACTTCGTTTGAAACAAAGTTTCTCTGCTCTTTGTATTCGTCAAACAAATTATCTGCCTTGAGTTGTCACGTAGAACCATTTCTTGCAGCAATTTTGGTGTTAACCACGGGTTCATCTGCAGATGCCTAACTCTCTTTTTGATGTAACGGCACGTGTTTATTTATGATGGTGAGGAATGTTTGTACCAGGAGGACAGTGCATCATTAATGTCTGAGTAATTATAAGTTAAGTGAAATGGGGAGATGTTTAAGTCATAGAGGAATGCTGTTTCATTAAACTGTTTGAAAGAGCGATATTGGACGGTCGTGTTCTTTGGGTGGTGGTTTGGGAGCCTGAAGGACCACGTGCAGAAGACTGGACAGTGATCACTAATACCAGAATGTACCACTGAAACATCTAATATTGCGGATTTGTTGTTTGTGTATAAATGATCAATAAGACTCGCAGTTGTTTTAATTATTCTCGTTGGGGTTTGTACTAACTGATGGAGTGCATTAAGTGACAGTGTACTTGTCCAAGCTGGTTGTTGTTTTAACATATCAATATTAAAGTACCCTAATAGTAGTATATTTGAATTTTTGTGACAGATCCGATCCATCATTTGTACAAAGTTGTCATATCATTCGTATGTGGAAGATGGGGTGTATATAAATGTCCTATTATTAATGGCTGTGATTTGGAGGTTTTGTTTTTCAATC
>JADBJO010000097.1:55000-57500 GCA_016801955.1 Conus betulinus | reverse complement strand
CTCTCTTTCTCTTTCTCGTCCACCGTCCCTTCCTTCCTCCCTCCTCTCTCTCTCTTTTCCCTCCCTCATAATTATATCAAAAGATCTCATACATTTGAGAGAGAGAGAGAGAGAGAGAGAGAGAGAGAGAGAGAGGGAGAGAGAGAGAGAGAGAGAGAGAGAGAGAGAGATCTCCCAGATTGACAAAATATTGTTCCAATGTCTCGTTTACTGGCAGCTGTATCTAAACGACTGAGGAAGCATGTTCTCGTACACTGAACCAAACATATGGAACGACACAGACTCTTGCACCTGTTCCTGTCTTGACTTTTATCGTTATCACTCTACCACACTATACGTTTCAGTCTGGCTTTCGCTGACTCACTCCATCATTGACATATGGTGATCTGCCGCTAAAGCAAGATATCAAGCATGTGATCCTCGATTTAAGAAGGCATTTAATGTCGTGGACTCTTCACTCTTTTTTTTTTTTTTAATGAGTATGCAGAGTTTTAAAAGTTCAACATGTCGCATTCTTTCAATCATATATTGAGATCAGACCCTAAAGTGTCAAGTATACATTCCTCCTAACGCATCATGAGTTGTGTTGTACCACAAGGCTCTGCTCTTGGACCTCTTCCTTTTCGTATTTTCATAAATGATTTGCCGCTGCACGTATCATACATTTGTGCAATATGGGATCGGTTTGTTGATGACACTTCTCTCCACTCTTATAACACAGAAATCAAATCTGTACAATCATTAATGCAACAGAATATTAACAATGCCTCTTTCCTGGCATCTCTCCACAACCAGACTGGTGCCACCAAAATCACATGGCCCTCAATCGGCTCAAATCACAAAGTATGGTTTTGACATCAAGACAAAAACAATGTAATCTTCTCACTTAAAAGCCATAACGACAGAAAACTTGTTGCGACAGTTTATTGTACCCGGTGTTCCGGACATAATTGTTCACGAAGAACAAAGAAATCACAGATTAGTAATACTTGCACACAGTCCGTCCAGAGTTTGCCCTTGCCACATGAACTTAAATGTATATTGACACTGACACCCGGGAATCATGTTTTTTTATGCTCACTGGTGATTTTCCATTTTTTTTTTACATATCTATAGTCAGGAGTGGTGCCAGCGACGCTCACATCAAAGAATTAAGTCTAAGCATAGACGGGCAGCTACCTTGATTCTACGCGACAACTTTTGATCGTGTCAGGGTTTTAGTCTTTGACCCAAGACTAACTTTTTCACCCGGTTCGAAGAGATAAGCGACTGTCTGTTTGTCCTTCGTTTTCATTGTCTTGACAGTTAGGCCTATTTGTCTTGCCTGAAAAAGACCAACAGGTCGAAACGTATTGTGCTTGTTTTGTAATCTGTTTCTTCTTTCGTTTGGCAACGCAGTAATTCTGTTTTCGCTCCTGTATCAATGACCCCCTGCAGTCACCTCACATTGTAAGCGACAATTCTTGTCAACCACGGAAAAAACAAAAAGTGTAGATATTATCACAGCAGACACATTTAGTCTACCTTTGAGTAGTCTGTGCTCAAAAGTCCTAACAAACATGGCGTCGCCATAACTTGCTGACTTTGTTTCAGTGGCAAAAAAGAAGTTATGATTCCAGTAACAATATTTTATCACGACATGTCGATTCATTGAAACTTTACACTTTCGGGTCTTCTGTTCGGAGCTTTCCGTCTGCATCTGTCAAGGCATGACAGTCAAATCAGCTACACAGAAAATAGTACTCGAACAGAAATACGAGTTGCTCGGTATTTAAGCTTAAGACAACCTCTCTCTCTCTCTCTCTCTCTCTCTTACAAGTTATCTTTTTAAAATATCCTTGGTTAATACCCGTAAATATACCTGTAAGTGAATCAAATTAGAAACAACACTACCAAACGGAATGGTTGATGCAAAGGTCCACTGACTTCGAATATTGTTCTTGTTTTCATTGTGTTCACCTTATTAGAAATTTGATTTGGACATGCATTTGAAAAATCAGTTGCCTAGGGTTAGTGTTTTTCAAATAAAGCCTCATTACGTACGACACAGACAACATAGACAAAATGACGGTTAGGTCCATATGTATGCAAGGTGGAGAATATGAAATACATTTTTGTTCCTTTGTCCAGCTTTAGAAGACATTCGCCAAAACTTTATCCAACAGAAACGTATACCCTGCGATCGATACAATATCCAACTGAAATACAGGCAGCTAAATACAGACAAAAATCACCTGTCCCCTAAGTGACAGCGAAATCCCACCATCTCTCTCACAAAGAGAAAACACCTTATCATTCAACAAATGATCTCCTTCTGTTGAACATAACAAAGACCAGATATATAATAAAAGAAAAACAAGCATGACATAATACAAGACAAAAAAAAATAGTTAAGTCAAAAAATCAAGGCTATAATAGTAAAACATTGTTAAATTTTGGGGAGCGATGCACTTATGTGCGTCGACAGCATTGAGAATATAATGAGAAATTCCTTTTCGTG
>JADBJO010000097.1:35000-50000 GCA_016801955.1 Conus betulinus | reverse complement strand
CACATCATACCATGCCTAACCATACCATACCACACCACACCATACCACACAATATCGTACCGGACATTACCAAACCACAACAAACCACACCAACCCATAGCATGCTATGCCATACCATACCATACCATACCATACCATACCATACCATACCATACCATACCATACCATACCATACTAAACCATACTATAACACACCCTGCCTACCTTGATTAATCTGCCTTATCCTACTGCACCACACCATACATGCCTAACCATACCATAGCACACCACACCACACTACACATCACCATACTGTACCATACCATACGATACCATGCCATATCATTTCATACCGTGCCATTCTATACCATACCATGCCATACTAAATCATACCATACCAAACTATACCAACACACCAACCACACTATGTAGGTGACAGGTTAGCTGACTGTTGGCATCCCCGGAGGTAAATGCAGATGACAGCGAAAACTGACTACAGCCATCTCGGAGGTAAATGCAGGTGACTGTCTGCAGCCATCTCGGAGGCAAATGCAGGTGACAGGTTAGCTGACTACAGCCATCTCGGAGATAAATGCAGGTGACAGGTTAGCTGACTACAGCCATCTCGGAGATAAATGCAGGTGACAGGTTAGCTGACTACAGCCATCTTGAAGGCAAACGCAGGTGACAGGTTAGCTGACTACAGCCACCTCGGAGATGAATGCAGGTGACAGGTTAGCTGACTACAGCCATCTGGAGGCAAACGCAGGTGACAGGTTAGCTGGACTACAGCCATCCTCGGAGATGAATGCAGGTGACAGGTTAGCTGACTACAGCCACCTCGGAGATGAATGCAGGTGACAGGTTAGCTGACTACAGCCACCTCGGAGATGAATGCAGGTGACAGGTTAGCTGACTACAGCCACCTCGGAGAGATGCAGGTGAATAGCAGACTACAGCCATCTCGGAGGTAAATGCAGGTGACAGGTTAGCTGACTACAGCCATCTGGAGGTAAAATGCAGGTGACACTGTAGGACATTCTGGAGGCAAATGTAGATGACAGGTTAGCAGACTACAGCCATCTCGGAGGTAAATGCAGGTGACAGGTTTAGCTGACTACAACCATCTCGGAGGTAAATTCAGGTGACAGGTTAGCTATTACAGCCATCTTGGAGGCAAATGCAGATGACAGGTTAGCTGACTACAGCCATCTCAGAGGTAAATGCAGGCGACAGGTAGCTGACTACAACCCTGGAGGTAAATGCAGGTGACAGGTTAGCTGACTACAGCCATCTCGGAGATAAATGCAGGTGACAGGTTAGCTGACTACAGCCATCTCGGAGATAAATGCAGGTGACAGGTTAGCTGACTACAGCCATCTCGGAGGTAAATGCAGGGTGACAGGTTAGCTGACTACAACCATCTCGGAGGTAAATGCAGGTGACAGGTTAGCTGACTAGAGCCATCTTGGAGGTAAATGCAGGTGACAGGTTAGCTGACTGTATGCGTCTTGGCGGTGGATGCAGGTGACAAGGTAACCACCCTAAACCTTCTTGAAAACAATATAAGCCAGTCTCACTATTAATATGACAGAAAGTCATCAGACGGTGAAAAAAGTGTACACCAAACATAGATAAACTATGGATCAATGATGACAATCCTGTCTTAAGCAACATAAAAAAAGAAGAGAGAAGAAGAAGAAGAAGAAGAAGAAGAAGAAGAAGACAATTTAGAACTGTACCCAGAAACTAATATCTGGACCACAATGCTGGTACTGTCAAAACGCTGACTAGAAAAAACGATCTTCAGACTCCAATTCTCCACTGAAGAAGTGGAGGAAGCAGTTCGCACATTCAAAGGAGACAAATCACCAGGAGTAGATAATGTGGTGGTAGAAAGGCCTACACCCAGACCAGTAGCTTGGAGTTTGAACCATGGACCCGCATTCTCTCGCTCCCTAATACGAGTGTATCGTTCACCAGACCACCTCTTTCACTGGAGTTGTAGATCCCAAATGGCTAGAAGCAAACAGACCGAGCACTTAGCCATATGTACATTTCTTTTTCGAAAAAAATTCAATGACGTATATTACCCGAGAACGTGATGTTTGAAAGACGCGAGAAAAAAAAATGCAATTACAGTAGCAATATGAACATTGACTATAATAAGTGATACCACGAACAGACCACACAAGAAGAAAAAAAGAAGAAAAAAAAGAGGAAGATCCTCTCTCACAGTCATTAAATGCCGTAGGTTTGACTAAGAGGGGTATGACTCTGACCATGACATTCTGTTCAGCATAGTCCTACAGGGTACAGTGGAGGGTGGACATGTGTCTAGCCATAATTCCCTGTCCAACACTATCCTACACAGTACAGTAGAGGGCAGACATGCTTCTTGCCATTACTCTCGGCCCAACACAATCGCAAGGTACAGCGGAGGGTATACACGCATCTTGCCACAACGCCCTGTCCCACACCACGCTACAGAGTGGAGGCTGGATGTCCTTCCGGCAGACCATCGTTGAAAGTATGATGTCATGATTACTGCCGACGTCAGAGCCTGGTTAGTTTCTGATTTTAGCTCCGTTGGTATCGCTCCTGAACTGTGGGTGGACTGAGAATGGAAAACACTGTGTGTCGTGCTGCTGGATATGTTCCAGATCGTTCTTTTGAATATCTTGTGTGGGAAGAGTGTTTGGATCAGAATGAGCCTGTGGCTGCCAGCAAACTCTGGAAGCCGCACTCCACCTTTATTAAATTCTCTTGTCCCGTGCTTGTATCATACTACCCCTGTTCACTGATTCTGTATGTCATGGCCAACTGTGTCGTTCCTGTCTCCCCATATAACAAGGAGTCTTTTTCTGCGGTTCGTGGACAATGTTTTTCAGTTTCTCGTGAGAAACTTCAACAACTCCACTGCCATTGTTCCATATCTGTTTCAGTCTCCCAGCGAAGGACCACACACACACCACACACCCACCACACACACACACACAACAACACACACACAGAGAGACACAGAGGAGAGAGGAGGAGAGGGAGAGAGAGAGAGAGAGAGAGAGCGAGTCTTAATATCGGAGTTTAAAAAATGTTAAGCGAAGCCTTTTTTATGATCTGTCTGTGCCATACGTGCATCTTGGCCACACACACACACACACACACACACACGCACATGCACACACGCACGCACGCACACACACACACACACACACACACACACACACACACACCCGCACTCACACACTTCACTCAACACAATACACTACCCACACGCGTGCGCTCTCTTCTCTCTCTTCTCTCTCTCTCTCTCTCTCTCTCATTCTCTCTCATGCACGCGCATGCCAGAGAAAGAGAAAGAGAGACAGACAGAAAGTCAGACACAGAGCAACGGGGGGAAGGGGGGTGGGGTGGGGGCAGCCTTCTTGCATTTCATTATTTTGCTTATGGACTAATTATTTCTCCAGGAGGTGACGAGTGCAGACGATGCAAGAATGAAATGCCGTGTGTGTGTGTGTGTGTGTGTGTGTGTGTGTGTGTGTGGTGTGTGTGTGTGTGTGTGGTGTGTGTGTGTGTGCGCGCGCGCGCGCGCGCGCGTGCGTGTGTGTGTGTGCGTGTTGTTGTTGTTGTTTCAGATATGTCCTTTTATTCTGAGAACGGACCCATCGGTCTCTCTGAAGAAGAAAAACAAGAAGGGCTCTTATTCCCTGTCCTCCATCTTTTGCCGCCAGACAGGTACGTGATGCAAAACGGACAGACTGACAAGAGTCGCACAGACACAGAGGGAAAACGTTTTGTGCATTCAGATTTACTGGTCTGAGAGAGAGAGAGAGAGAGAGAGAGAGAGAGAGAGAGGAGAGAGAGAGAGAGAGAGAGAGAGAGAACAATTTTAATGTTTCAAGCCTCTGGCCTATATAAAGAGAAAAAAAATGATAACAAAAAGTATATTTTTTCGATGTACAAATAATGCTTCTTTATGAGGGTAACTAATTATTCATACTGTATAGGGATACGAGTTCACTTTTTTTTAATGCATAATAAAATGTACATAGAAATATCTCATGTGATATGCACATTTTCGTTTGAAAGTAATTGTTTTAGTTCAATAGAGTTCACGTTCTGAAATTGTCTGTGCTTCCGTATGTATTTTCTCTGAAAGGCATATAAGCATTGCATCTTAATAGAAAGTGGGAGTTCGTTCTCAAGTTGGTTACAAAAAGGACATGCTTTGATATTTTCTTTGTTCTCTGCTATATATATTCAGGTCGTTTAACCCAAAGACGAAATCTGGTGAAAATCATTTTTAAATTTGTTACCGTTAAATAGGTTAGATAAGGTTCTGGTTGTAAAAGAGACTTAAATGAATAATAGGTATTGAAGCGAATCACTTGAATTTAATTTGCTTCTACTAAAATGTTAAATATGCTGCAGGGAATATATAAATCTGTTCGATCGTGCGTTAAATGGGGCTCTGACATATCAGAGTTCTTTGAATGCCCTGGCGGTCTGAAGCAAGGATGCTTGTTATCTCCCTTGATCTTCTCCATACTTATAACTGAAGTGGCAGAGAGAAGTGAATAGTAAAGGAAAACACGGCTTTCAATTTCTTCCTTCTTTAAGAGAAATTTTCCTCTTGCTTTTTGCGGATGATATCGCTTTAATTGCTTCTACACCTTCAGGTTTACAAAACCAAATAAACAATTTGCAGATAGCGTCTGATAAATTGGGTAAAAGTAAATCTGACGAAGACTAAAGTTATGATTTTTAGAAAAGGAGGTCATTTGTCCAAATATGAAAAATGGTACTATAAAGGAGAGCAAATTGAAGTGGTGAACAGCTACAAATATCTTGGTTTCATCTTGACTACTAAATTGTCTTTTGTAGCAGCGTTGGATGACTATTCAAGGAGAGCCAAATATAAAACAATAGAAATTATGAAAAAACAATGTGGAATTTGGGTAGGATGGATACAATTATCTTTTTTTAAACTATTTGACACGATGGTGAAGCCAATGCTATTGTACGCTGCAGAATGCAATGGTCTACGGAGAGACTGGTCGCTATAGTCTTTATATAGACAGCACACTAAGAGCACTTAGCTATTGGTTTTCTTTACAACAGATGGAACTGAATAGAATACCCAAGCAAGCATATCTTTCATTGATTAACAGCCTTTTGAACAACACACTGACGACAGAATGATAAAAAAAGTAATTGGGCATATGATATAAAACGTTGTCTTGATAGATATGGATTTTCTGAAGTGTGGTTAGAGGGTGGGGTCGGAAATGTTAATATGTTTAAGAAGATTTTTAGGCAAAGGATGGTAGATTGTTTTCAGCAGGACTGGGTTAGCAAATTAATTCAAGTGATCGCTTCAACACCTATTGTTCATTTAAGTCTCTTTTACAACCAGAACCGTATCTGACCTATTTAACGGTTAACAATTAAAATGTGTTTCACCAAATTTCGTCTTGGGTTAAACGACCTGAATGTAAATAGCAGATACAAAGAAAATATCAAAGCATGTCCTTTTTGTAACCAACTTGAGACCGAACTCCACTTTCTATTAAGATGCAATGCTTATATGCCTTTCAGAGAAAAATACATACTGAAGCACAGACAATTTCAGAACGTGAACTCTATTGAACTAAAAACAATTACTTGCAAAACGAAATGTGCATATTACAAGAGATATTGCTATGTACATTTATTATGCTTTGAAAAAAAAGAGAACCGTCCATCATCCACCCTCCCAGCCAGCCAGGGGTATGTTGTTGAGCTTGTTTCTTGCACAGCACGTGCATGTGGATCTTCCTTAGATTGTTTGTGAGTTTTTGTCGCTGGCTTGAATCGAGCTTGGTGTGGAGAAATTGGTCACTTGGACGATGGGCTTCTGAGTCGAGAAGATCGCAGTCTTCGCCCAGCTGGTGTCTCCTGCAGAAAATCCCTGTCCAACACTGGTCTTCTTCTTCGTTTGGGATTGAGTCAAGCCCTGGAGTCGACCTGTCCAGTCTTCGTTGAGTCGGGGCAGGAGTCTCCATTTTCTTACCCCCCACCACCTACCGTTGGTATGACCAATGTTTGGGGTTTGTATTTTCTGTTGCGTTAGAGGGTGTGGTTTTCGTGCGTTTCCACGTATGGTCAGTGTCAGCTGACATTTCATCAGAAATACTAAAGAATTCATATTCTAAACTCCGTATTCCGAAATCGTACGGATGGATTAGTGTAAGTTAAAGTTTCCTATCATTTCGAGCCTTTAGCCGTTCGCATGTGAGTCTTAAAGGTTAACTTATTGTATTACTGTCGGAAATCCGGACTTTTGTATTGTTTTCCTCTGTAGGCTAATGACTTAGAAGTCAAATCGCTCATCCGGCTGACTAGTTAGAGAGTTTTCTCCCCTCTCGGTTGTAAATATACTTCGTCAATATTGACATTATTTGTTCGTTTGCGCGTGACATATTTATAAGTCGAGCAGCATGACGACCTCGGCGGACGGCGGGTGGTAGGGTTTCCTAGTAGGAAGGCAGGATACTGCCCCTTTCTGCCCTCATATGCGCGCTCTTTGTCTTGTCTCGTTCATCGTCTTTGTTGGTGAAAATGTGGGGAGAGTGATTGTTGATTGTTTTAACTGAAGGTTCATTTGCAAAGTTGTGATTTGGTGTTGCTTAAACGCAACGATGATCATTCAAATTCCTAAGCGAGTTAGTTTATGGTTTAACTTTTACATTTTAAAACGTTATTTTGTGCATAGACCTGTCAAGAACTCAAGATCATTATTTGCCAAAGTTGGATTCAGTTCAGGGTGTAAAGATAATGTCAAGTAAAGTGAAACCTTATCATTGTGACTGTTAATGTATAGGTCTTTTGATATAAAGCCTTAGGAAATAATTTATCTTGTAAATGGCGCTGGAGCCTCATTTACTAGTACGCCTAACTGAGCACGATTGTTGTGGTGGGTTGTCCCTCGTCCCCCCCCCCCCCCCCCCCCATCCCCCCCGACAACATGACGGACGGTGACAATACGGTCCCTGAATGGACTTACCAGTCATTTTACTTAACCACGGGCTTCTTCTCCTTTCTGGATCTCTCCTCCTCACTCTCTAGTTCTCGAGGAGGGAGAGGGGACCCTGATCTGTTTCCCTAGAGACAGCTGGACTTGGCCTGGAAGGGAACCTCGCCCTGGTGCTTCCCGGCGGACGGCATCTTCAGGACCTACCTCCAGCAGATCGTTGACACCCCGGTCCTCGCCTGGTACCTCTCAGCGGACGGCCTCTTCGGGATCCCTCTCTAGCGGGTCGCTGGACGCCCTGTTCGTCGCTAAGGACTTCTTGTTGATTCTCGGTCGTATGGAGAAGCAGTGAGAGGACATCGTGACTGTCACGAAAGATGTCGAGCCTGTTGAGCTGAGTACAACTCTTATTATGCCTCGTCGGGGGAGAGACTGAGGGACCCCAGTCCAGTACCAACAAAGATATAAATTTAATTTGTTTTTCATTTATCATTTTTTTCTTTTCTCCCCTGTATCCTGTCAAAACCCATATGCCAGAAATATCTCTCTTCTTTGCGGGAGGGAAGGTGGAGTTAGTTATAGGGGCATAGCGTGGGGGGGGGGGGGGGGGGGGTCGTAGACGGTGACCTTGGCATAACCATTTTGTGGGGGTGGGGAATGGGGGTGGGTCCGTCCGTATTAGGATAGTTAGCTTCTGTTAGGCTTCGTTTCGTCTATTCCTACCTCTTTCTATCGTCTTGTCCGTCTTCATTTCTTCTTTGTTAGGTTCCTTCAGTTCCTCTTCGTCGAAGGTAGATGTGTGTTGGTGTGAATAAATTGTGTCATATTGGTCAACTTCATCTCGTGTGTTCATTGGGTGTTGTGAACTGATTCTGTGATCTCGCTCCTGTCTCCGTACCTTGTCAATTTGTGACATGATCCTTCTCTCTTCTGGATTTACATTATGCAAACGTACCGATACTTTTGCTCATAAAGTTGCAAATCATATCTTGGCTGGTTTTGATGAGTACATATGTTTCTTCCTAAAGGAACCGCACAATTTCTACAGACTGACGTTCATTTGCGAGATTTCATAACAAACGCATCTTGATTCACCTGCTTGGATGAAGAGAGAGAAGAACGAACAATGGGACCGTTTGCTGGTTTACTGTACTGATTCCCCAGATGCTTGAGGCGAGTTGAAGTAGGCCTACGTTGTATTATAAACATGATTAAAAAAAAAAAATAGAGCCACGAAAAACAGACGTGTGGAAATCTGGTACGAACACACACACACACACACACACACACACACATTCTTAGCAAATTGTTTCGGTGCATGACGTGTGCAGAAGCTGTCTGAAAATCGTGGATGGGAATAAAAAAAAAAAAACTTTACTCTGTCCAAATAGATGAGACTTTTAAGAAAATTTGGAAGAGACTGTAGAGATCGTAATAGTACTAGTAAAACTGAATAATAAGCTGAGAAAGATTTGGGACAAGTACTCCATGGACGAGGCAGCTTAACAGATGCCTACTCTGTGCGTGCAGAACAGTGAAAACTTCGTACCAAGAGACAGTGATGATCAAACAGCGTATTGTTCCAACAATAAATAGGGGCCTAACACGTGTCGATATCTCATCACGTGATGCAAGCTTGCACATGCGTGGAAAATCGAGTCAACGTGAATGACCGTTCCTGAATTTCACGTCACTCTCCACTTCCTGTAAACACGATGTTGGTAGGTACCATACTTTTATATTGACAAACTGTTCTGTAGATTTCGAAGTTTTGATCTTGCCAGAATGCATTGAATCGAACGCATAAAAGCAGTTCATGGTATACAGAACTGAACTACCAGTAAATCAGATCATGACTTCAGTGTGTTTAAAAAAGAAAAAAATCGATTTGTATAAGGAGGTATAATTAGCTGCCTCTGGCTCTACTTTCGAGTTTAGCACTCACCGGTTCAGTTTCCGGCTCACAAAGATGATCAGTTATTTTTTCCTTCGTCGCTTAGTAGGGTTTATTTTATTTGTCAGAGATGAAAATATTCTGAAATTTCTGACAGAAAGTACAGCTCATCAAAGTTAAAAAAAAAAAGGTTACCATAACTGTACCAGTTGACATGTAAGAGTTGGATCCTGCATGTCGACGACAAGCTGTTAGTTTTCCGGAGTCAGGCTCAAACGGGTACATGTTGTTGTAGAGAACCCTGGCGAACCCAGGCGAACCCAGGCGAACCTGACTTAAAATATTAACTTTGCTCACAAAATAAGTTCATTTGTATAAACTGAAGTTTTAAAGTTGATCAGATTGCTTTAATATAGTTTTTTTTTTTTTTTTTTTAATTGATACATGCAAAAAAAATTTAACACATGCTAGGGTTGAGGGCGTTTTCCCAGGTGGGGTCAGGTTACCAGAACCCACGAAGCTTTATTATAGGCTGTATACTCCCCAAACTTACTCACGTAAAATTTACACCAAAAGAAACTATACATGTAAATTGTAAGTTTTTTTTTTTATTGAGTTAAAAAAAATGAAATATTTAGAGTAATATCACTATGTTCTTTAAGTAATAAACAAGTTAAAAATATATGTAATACTATTCTATATATGTACATACAAAGCAGTGTTCATAAATAACTGTATTAACATTGAAAGTAAATTGGTGAAATAAGATACAATTGTGTAAAAAAAATTTATATTCTGTTATGTGCACATATACAGACTTTAACATAAGTTAAGGGCCACTTGCAATCTGTCTGACAAAAGCAACACGTGCAAAACCAAAAATGTTTCATGTGTACAGATATCTTTAGTTGAAGACAAGGGCAATAACCCCTGACCGCCTATCGGTCGCAGGAGTGGAAGGGATGGAACGGCCGCGGTTTTATTTAAATAGCGCACTTCTGCTGACAGCTGCCAGCTTCCTCCGCGCTACCTGCCACAAGCTTTCCTCCCTACGCATAATGTGATACTAGCTGTCTGGCTGATAGTGTGTTGAAAACGGGATGCTATGTTTCTTCATTAATACTTTGCGCCAGAATGCAACGAACTGTGGTTGATTGATGTCACTGTATTGTGGGGTCTCTGACTGACAGAACGACACCAAACATGAATGGGTCTTCTTTCATACGCATTGCTGACAAGCACCACAAAGATTTGTCACAAAAAAACAATTGAAACAGACTAACGAACACACACAAAGTGAAATGAAATCGCAACTCAGTGGAGAGCATGCGTTCCTGAAGCTATCACGCTCAACCTCAAGCATATTGGACATGCATATCTTTCCTTTTAAACTGACAGAAAATTAGTCGCGGGACTCCTACCTGACAGCTGGTACTTGGCCTGAATAAACAGTGTCGGGTCTGGTCAGCTTCACTGGAACACTGTGGTGGTTTCCCTACCACGGCCTAGGCATGTTTTGCTTGTTTATCTGCGTGCTCTACGTGCTTGTGAAGCATGCCGAAACTGATTCTATCACAGCCACACCATGCTTTTAGTAAAGCAAGATTTTAGCATGCCACACATGCAGATGTCAGTTATAAACAATGAAATGCTTCCTCCTGACCTTGTTCTTTCGCCCGTTCGAATCATTTTGAAACTGATGTCACATATACACACACCAATGCAAAATGTTTCTCATTTTCATCTTCATGGTGAGCCTACTCACGATTGGAGAGAGAGAGAGAGAGAGAGAGAGAGAGAGAGAACACACACACACACACACACACACACACACACCACACACACACACACACACACACACACACACACATTGACAGAAACCACACACCAACAACAGCGGTCGATGGTGACTCACAAACTGACGTCGACACACTTTCATTAGTATCGAAGCATACATCAGACATGTCAATACATTCAAGTGCTGAGTTGGATGTGCTAGCTATGACTGGTGAGGTTTGTGTAGAGAATGTTCTAGACTTTTGTTCACGGGGGGGGGTCGATACCAACGGTGAAAATGATGACACACTTTTCACCTGTGTGCAAGCAAAGAACAGACTGACCTAAACATTCTTGAGTGGATTTTTGACGGGTCAGCTCTTTCTTTTTTTTCTGATGACCAAGAAGGCTGGCTGATTTGAAGAATCGACACGATGTACACTGACTCAAAGAAAGATCTGGATCGAAAGTTGTCCAGATTTCTGACATTCTCTCTGTCACGTGCAGCATTTTCTTTTGTAGTATAACATTGAGAATGTGCTGACATGTGTCTGTTTTTTTTCAGTTTATGATAGCATTTTATGCAGATAACTCTTGGACTGTTTGCCTTCTTCATCACTAGAAATATCTAGGCTGAAATACTGCAACAAATCATTGGAGAAGTTGATACAAAGTCTAGCGTTTAATCCTTTATCTTGTACCTTTCTGAGCACATGATTACCACACACATACCACAACAAATGTACACGTCTTCTGTGTTCACTGAAGTTGTGTTCAAACGCCTCCGCCCTTGTTGGCGCTACAAACATGCACGCGTATGCACGTACAAAAGATCGGAATGAAGTAGGCCTACACGTAAGCAACAAGAGTAGCCAATGCAGGGTCGGTCACACATGCGCGCGCGCACTCACACAGACGCACGCACGCGCGCACACAGACAGACGCGCGTGTGCGCACAAAACACACACACAAACACACACATACACACACACGTACACACACACACACACACACACACACACACACACACACACACACACACACATAGTATACACACACACACACACACACACCTACACCTACACACACACACACACACACACACACACACACACACACACACACACACACACACACACAGCGAGCGAGCAAGCGAGCGAGAGAGAGAGAAAGAGAGAGAGAGAGAGAGAGGATAGTAATCCTTGGTAGAATGTCTCATCACGGCATCTAGCATCTTGTTGCAAAATTTTGCTCCAGGGGCCAACAGGCTGAGTCACACCTGATTTTATTTTATTTTATTCTTTAACATGCGCACTTGTGACCTCCTCATTTTTGAGTGAACCAGTCTTTTAGGAATAATAATAAGAAGAGCACCACACACCTACGGCTTGCTGAGCTAACACTGCCTCCATAGATACACGTGGTGCAAACAAACTTCTCCTTGAAAAAAACAAAAAAAAAACCCCCTCAAGAACACATGATGAACTGAAGTTGTATCAAACGGGACAAAGAAGAATCACAACACACAAATCACGCACACAGTTCATTATATCCAGTTATAGAGTGTGAAAGAATAATAATCCGTAAAGCACAACAGGAACAGCACAGCATGAGAACACATGCGCTCCCTTGTGCACAGCTGTGGTATACGCAGCTTGTCAGCACTCAACCGTGAGTCATGTAGCCTGCTTATCGCCTGCCGGGCAGGCAGGGGGAACTAAAGAGCGCGATTTTCATCTCGGCCAGACAGCTGTGGGACGTGCAGCAGCTGCTCCCGATTAGCTGGACGTGGGCGGTTTGCATGGACTCGCTGGCCAAGTTCTTCCCAGATGTTCTCGACTGGATTCAGATCTGGACCGTTCACAGGCCATGCCATCCTGGTGATCCCAGCTTCCTGAATGAAAGTGTTGACAGCCCTGCAGTGGTGTCGTGTGGTGTTGTCATCCTGGAGGACGGCTTAGGGTCTGATCTGCTGGAGGGTCGCTGTGACCAGAGGCTGTAAGATCTCCTGCAGGTAGTGCTGCCCATTGAGCATGCCCTCCACATGGTAGAGAGGAGTCCTGTAGTGTCGGCTGATGCCTCCCCAAACCATAATGGAGCCACCTCCAAAAGCAGCCACCTCCTGGATAGCATCATCTTGCAGCTGCTCCTGTGGGCGCCGCCACACCCTGATGCGGCCGTCTTTGGGGCTCACCATGAAGCGCGATTCGTCGGTGAACAGGACATGGCCCCAATGAGCACGAGTCCACCTCAAATGGTCCTGGCACCAAGCAAATGAGCGTGCCCTGTGACCTGCAGTCAGCATGGGCTTCTTCACCGGACGCCTGGAACGCAAGGCGGCGGCATGTAGGCGACGCCGAGTGGTCTGCCCGCTTACTGCTGTGTTGGTGGAAGCACGCAGTTGCTGACTCAAGGCATTGGTGGTGGTTGTCCTCTCCAAAGGGCCTGTCTGCAGAGGTACCGGTCTCTCATGTTGTGTGGTTTTCTTGGGACGCCCTGGGCGTGGCCGTTCCTGGACGGTGCCTGTAGTTTGATGGCGCTGTCTCAGACGGATGATGACTGAGTGTGACACTTGCAGCCTTCTGGCCACCTCTCGGACGCCTACTCCATCCTGCAGCCAGGCGATAGCTCGGGCACGATTGAAATTTCTCAATTTTCGTCTCGCTGGGCATGTTGGTGTTGTGCTTCAGAACAGGTATTCGACAGCTTTTATGGCCATTGTGGTGAGCACAACGCACTCCCATACCTTCATGCTGTCACGTGCATGAGGGATTTTCACCTGTAGACAGTTTGAGTCAGTGTGCACGGATTGCTGACAGCTTGTGTTTGCCAAACAAGAGCACTTTTCTGCACGCTCAAGGCGAGTCAGTGCAGCTGTTGCATGCTTGGCAGCACTTATTGAGAAGGCCTGACGACTGTCGCATTCAGAAACCTTGGCATTACCAACCTTTATTTGATATTTGATTTTGAAAGCACCTAAGGCATTCTGCGGTGTGGCCCTTAACTTATGTTGAAGTCTGTATATGAAGATAATTTGTCTATAGATACAAGTCAGGTCATTTAAGATGGAACAGATGGTAACTTTCTTCTGCGTTTAGGGATATAAGTGGTCCTCTTTGAACATTTGCGTGTTTTTTCTGGTGTGGCTTCTTCCCTTCGTGTCTTGGTGTTATGGCAACATTACAATCTTTGGTTCTTGTGACCCGTGCATTAACTTCTTTTCTGGTCTGCATGTAGGGCCAAAAATGTCTCTCTTGTCTTTCTGACATACTACACCAACTGTTCTTCTCTATCGAAAAGGCCTGTAGTGGTATTCTTTCTCCAGTACATAGTCCCCTAAACCAAGCAGGCTTCTGATTTCCTTATAGTGTCCCTCTACTAGCTCCAGTATCTTATGCTTGTGTTAAAACATGATTATAAGTGGTCAAAATGCCAATTTGTTAATGACCTATTTTTTTTTAATTACATGTACAGATGTGTACTAATGAGGTGCAATATATGTTATGTTGATAAAAGTATAGTAAATGATAAATACCTGTGAATCCACTTGAGGCACACAGAGCATTCAATGCTGTTTCTGCCACAGTTGGCTTCACAACATCCACAAGGATAAGCTGGCATCTTGATTGAGTAGTGTCAACTCAGAAGAGTCATGTCACTTTACTGTGACACTGAGTTTTTATTGCAAATATGAAAACTGCTCAAAAACTGAGCATATCTCATTTCTACCAATCTCACCCTACAGGAGTAAGGCTGAAGACCTGCTCAGTGGATATGAATTGCTCAGGGAGAAAACTTACCTGCATTGCTTACACCTCTGATTCACTTACAGAGTTTGTTAATTACAATAAGATATGAATCCTATTGATGTGAAAAAGCTGTTTTAACACTTAATGTGAACACAAAAGGGTGTGATCTCACCTCTTGGTCCTGCAGGTAGCAAGGTGAGAAGCTGTCAGAGTGTTATTCAAGAATAAAGCTGTAAACTGTTAACTCTTCTGTCCTATGAGCTGGAGAAGCTTTAATTTTCATTTAATGCATTGATTGAAACATTAAAACATATTTTACTTGGGTTCGCCTACATTTACTTGGGTTCGCCAGGTTCTGTATAACAACCCACCGGGCTCAAACCATGATTGTAACAGTTGACTTGATTTACATGTGGGATTTAGATAATGCTTGCAGTGCATATATGTTCTTACATACCAATCTCAGCAGAAGTTACCCTGTCCATGAGAATACCAATCAGTGATGCTGACATGAAGAGGAGTTTCAAAACTATGACTTTTCTGTAGTTTTTTCATCAACAGGGTAAAAAAATGAAATAAAATAAAATAAA
>JADBJO010000097.1:22500-32500 GCA_016801955.1 Conus betulinus | reverse complement strand
ATGGTGACAGATTAAAAAAAATATTTTCGCCTAAAAAATCGCTCTCTGTCCACCCGCCAGACAACCCCGGTGCCCGATTCAGTTCAGGAAAGGCTGGGGTGGTGTGGAACGAGAGGGTGGGTGCTTCTTCCATAGTTCTGTGCCCTTGATACGATGAATATATTACAGTTCACTGCACCCGAACGCTCATCATGCTATGGGAACTTTTTTTTTCAATTTTTTTAAAACGCCACTCGATAACTTTGCCTTTTTCAACCCCACTCGATAACTTTTACATTTTTTTTTTCAGAACCCATTTAAAACCCTACTCGAAAACTTATCATTTGTCAAAATCTAATCAAAACCCCATTCGATAACTTGCCCTTTTCAAACCCTATTCAAAAGTCCACTGGACAACTTTCCGTTTTTTCAAAACCGGTTTACAATTCCCCTCCATAACTTCCCTTTTTTTCAAAACTTATTTAAACCCCACTCGAAATTTCTCCTTTTTTTTTTAAAACCCTGTTCAAAACCCCACTCGATAAGTTTCCTTTTTTTCAAACCCTATTCAAAACCCCACTTGACGACCATCCTTTTTTTCAACCCTATTCAAAACCCCACTGGATAACTTTTCTTTTTTTTTTTTTAACACTATTCAAAACCCCACTGGACGACTTTCCTTTTTTCAAACCCTATTCAAAACCCCACTCGATAACTTTCCATTTTTCAAACCTTTTTAAAACTCCACTTGATAACTTTCTTTTTTACAAACCCGGCTCAAAACATCACTCGATATCTTCCATTTTTCAAACCTTATTCAAAACCTCACCCAGTAACTTTCCTTGTTTTTCAAACCCTATTCAAAACTCCACCCGGTAACTTTTCATTTGTCAAACCCTACTCAAAACTCCACTGGGTAACTTTCCTTTTTTTTTTTTCCAAACCTTATTCAAAACCCCATTCGATGACTTTCCTTTTTTCAAACCCTATTCAAAACCCCACTCGATGACTGTCCTTTTTTCAAAACCTGTCAAAAAAAAACCCCACTCGATGAATTTCCTTTTTTTTCAAACCCTACTCAAAACCCCATTCGATAACTTTCCATTAAAAAAAATCTTTTCAAAACCCCACTCAATAACTTTCCTCTTTTCAAACCATATTCAAACCCCCCTCGATAACTTTCCGTATTTGAAACCCTATTCAAAATCCCACCCGGTAGTTTTCCTTTTTTCAGACCCTATTCAACCCCCCCTCTCAGTAACTTCCCTCGGTCATGTTTTCAGAAGGAAAGCATGTACAGCGGCGTCACCACGGCATCGTGACCAACACTGGTGGCACCCAGCGTCTTCAAAGAGGATTTGGCAAGAGATCCATGCGTCACTTCCTCTGGTGTCTTGGACCTGACGTCAAAGCTGATGACGCGATCTCGGGGGTGGGGGGGGGGGGTGGGGGTGGGAGGAGACAGCGGAGACCCGAGGCGAGATCATCGTCATAGCTCGCGCCAGGTGGTAAGAGACGGGAAATGGGGGAGGGGGGGGGGGGGGGGGGGGGGGGGGGGGCACACAAAGACTGAATTAAAGAGAGATGGAACATCAAAACAGAACAGCCAGACGGAGACACAGAGTGACGTTTTCTTTGTGACAGTTTAGACAGTGTCTCATGGGAGGGGAAGAAGGAAGGCGAGCGTGTGAAGAATGGCGGCGATTTCTGATTAGCCACCAACTGCTGTACGGCCAAAAATAAACAAAAGGGCTTGCGCCGGAAGGCTGAATATTTTTTTTCTTCTTTTAATTCCCAAGGGACAGAGAAAGGTTAATCATACGCGATTAAAATTTTCTACCGACTTTTCAGCAGTTTTGAATTTGGAGCTAACTCAGTTCCTTGGCATCTTGTGTCGGCGCCAACTACAATTATTCTACCCGAAAATGTGATTAGATTCAGAGGCGTCGGAAGATCACTTGTAGGGTGTGCGGGTGGAGAAGGGGAATAAGGAGAGGAGGAGGGGGGGGGGGGGGGGGGTGGTCTGAACTGACAAAAGAACAAAAACATCACTCCAGTCTTCCAAATCTTTTTTTTGTTTTTACTTTTTGTTAAATGAAAGCAGGGAGGAGGAGGAGGAGGGGGGGGGGGGGGGGGGGGGGGCGTCATCTTCCAAATTTTCATTAAACTGGTGGGGGAGGGAAGGGGATCCACATCTTTCTAAAGTGTGAGTGTGTGTGTGTGTGTGTGTGTGTGGGTGGAGGGGATGGTCCCAAAATTCTTGTAGAACTAGGGGGATGGGGGCGGGGAGCTCTCATTCCCGTTGTTGTTTTTTTTTTTTTTTTATTAGATTTTTTTTTTTTTTACACGGGATGCGCTTTCATTGTGTGAAAGCAGAAAGGGGGGCACCACAACACACCGTCCTATCCTCCTAGCTTATCCCACCGATCTCCACGCCCCTGAAATTATCAGTAAGGGTTCAATGAGACGGAGAAGGAAAATTGTCAGTTATTCCGTCAAAGAAAAGGCTGGGAGGTACAGTAAATTCAAGCTTTATCTTTTTTTTTTTGTCTTTTGTCTTTTTTTCTTTCTTTCTTTTTCTTTTCGTACTTTCTTCACCAAAGCGATCCTGCTACAGAACTAGTGCGATGACATGAAGAACGCACGCAGCTTTTTTTCTTTACTGGGCTGAAGTCGTTCTATTTATACTGCATAAAATCGCCCTTTTCCAAGTTACTTAACAACTGCTGTTGAAACTTTTTCTTTGTAATGGCCAAACTCGTGGAATCTGACGTAGAAACACCGTGCCATCAATTCCTTCAGAAGTCACTTCTGATCCATGAAGTGGATAAACATTAGACACATGT
The DNA here is from genome assembly GCA_016801955.1 of Conus betulinus. NCBI lineage: Eukaryota > Metazoa > Mollusca > Gastropoda > Neogastropoda > Conidae > Conus > Conus betulinus. The sequence goes on along the minus strand of JADBJO010000097.1, from coordinate 29,675 downwards.
GCGCGTGTGGAGCCTTCATGTAGTCTGATATTTCTGCCATTGTTCAGTCCGCAGAGGCTAAACGAGGACCCAGTTCACAGCCAAAAAGTTTGGACGGACTTCAAGTCTGCAGAATTCAGGGAAAAAAAACAGAGAGAGAGAGAGAGAGAGGAGAGAGAGAGAGAGAGAGAGAGAGAGAGCCATGAAGCGCACGCACAGACAAAGGAAAAAAAGTCTTTCCACTGCACGTCATAGACAGGCAAGACAATCCAATTCAAATATCATAGCAAGTGAAATCCAGACAGCTCAGGTCTCCAAACACTAGACTAGGACGTTAACCGGGTTACAGTCAATGCACAGGACGCTAGAAGAAGAAGAAGAAGAAGAAGAAGAAAAACGAAAACAAGACGACGCCGGCAGACATGGATGTGAAGGAAGTCGACATGATGTAAAACCATGACGTTCATCATGACGCCATTTTTTTTTTGTTCTTTTGTTTCAGTTTGATTCATTATCATCATTGTAATTAATCAGTTAATTAATCAATTAATTAATATCATCATTATTATTGTTGTTGTTATTAGTGTTATTATTGTAATTACTATCATTTGGAAGGGAGTAAGGGGAGGGGGGGGGGGGGGGGGGGGGGGGGAGTAGGGGAGTAGGGCGGGGGCTTTTATGCGATTCGCAAGAGATCATAAGACAGAATGGGAATTATGCCTGTCAGTACGGGACAGAAGCTGCTACTAACGTCTGGCATTTTCAAATACAGCATTACGGCTTCCATCCTCTTCTTGGTCTCCTTCACAGACTTTTGGTGGAGACTGGCAATATGCTTGGAGCAGGGAGGGGGGTGGAGGGAGGGGTGGGTGGCAGACAGACTTATTAGATTATTACCCCCCAATTAATTGATTTCCATTCTCCCCCTATTCCTCTCTCTCTCGTGTGTGTGTGTGTGTGTGTGTGTGTGTGTGTGTGTGTGTGTGTGTGTGTGTGTGTGTGTGTGTGTGTGTGTGTGTGTGTGTGTGTGTGTGTGTGTGTGTGTTGGCGTCTCCCTCTGACTTTGTTTCTGTCTGTCCCATCTGTCTGTCTCTTCGTCTGTCCGTCCGCTGTCTGTCTGTCTCTCATTATTCTTCCATTAATCAAATTTCCACCTGCTTTCAAGATCGGGGTCTAGGACTTGCCTGGTTTCTTGTCGGTCAATAATCTTCCTGTTGTCCCGTTCTTCCCGGCCTCCTCCAACACGCTGAATGGAACCCCATCACATGGACAGTGAACAGGAGAGAAAGGAAGAGAGCCCTCGATACAGCCCGGCCCCGAGAGAGAGAGAGAGAGAGAGAGAGAGAGAGAGAGAGAGAGAGAGAGAGAGAGAGAGAGAGAGAGAGAACTTTCGAATAAGGATTGAAATTTTAAGCAGAGCCTATTCATCCAATCTGTCCTTGCTAAGCTAAACTATGCAATGATATGTAAAGACAATAAAATGAAAAGAAATAGTAAAAAGAAGAAAAAAAAAGATAAGAAAATAAAGGAGAAAAAACAAAGACAGAAAGACAACCAGGCACACAGGATTATAAAGTACATGATTCACACACACACACACACACACACACACACACACACACACACACACACACACACACACGCATACATATGTATGCAAAGGCTTAACAAAAGCATCCCAAGTATATGCAATTATAAGATGCAGACAACAACAACAACAAAATGGGAGTGGGGGAGGCGTGAGACAGCGGATGGGGGGTGGATGTGTAGTGTGGGGCAGCGGTTAGGAATGGAAGATAAAAAAAATGTGGTTAGGTAAACAGTACAATATGCCAATGTTTGCTGTGTGTTAGTGATTGTTGGTGGAGTTCGCGCGACCAGACGAAAATGATGATGGTGATGGCACTGGCATGGTACAAAATACAGCATTGCAAGAAAAGCAATTTTTCCCCACTTAGTAAGGACAGTTAGTGGTATCATTTGTTGACACAACTAGTACTGTAGCAACATACACATACGTACTTGCTGATGATATAAGTGACTGCGTAATCTACGTCAAAGAGTCTGTGAAATATTTTCGAAAGTCCTTTTTGAAGGTGAGTAGTGAGCGGCACAATTTTAGGTTTGGGGGAAGAGTTCTGAAAACTGGAAAACTAGTTTTGAACATGTCGATACCAGTACGTGGCAGAATATCACTGTTAGACCCATATACACACGAGGCCTTAGTTACTAAATCTCTAAAGTATTGTGGGGCCAGATAACTGTATACTTTATACATCAGTACAGCTTCGTTGAAATCTAGTTGTGCTTGCAGCGGCAGTATGTGTAATTTAGCCTTGCTTTTCGGAGGTTGATAATGAAGAGTCTGGCAGTATTATCTTTGGAGCTCTTCTGTACATTGACTCTAGTTTTCTATGGTGAACACTGCTGCACAGTCTCAGAACACAGATGCATGGTTGATGTGTGAGAGAGACAGTGATCCTGGAAAAAAAAAACATTTGTCGAACGTTTGTACCTGTGTAAGACTTCAGTTGTCTAAGTATGAAGAGACTGCGAGCCAGCTTGTCAGCGACAGTTTCAATGTGGGACTGCCACTTTAGTTCCTCGTCCACCATCACCCCCATGACTCGGTGCTCATGCACTTGTTCTATGGCGTTTGCCATCTAAAGTCAGACTGAGAGTTTCTGTCTGGTGTTTCTGTCTAGAAGTGATTGCCATGATTTTTGTCGTCTTAGGATGAACCATCACAGAATTATAATTACACTACTCCCAGACGTCGTTTTAAAAACCTTGCTGTAGAGCGTTTTGGGACTGTCCATGAGTCCACCACCGCTCTGGAATGACGGGAAGTGTCATCAGCAGAAAGGTCACACAAGACACCCGGATGTGAAAATGAAAATGGGAGATCATTTATAGACAAAACAGAATAGAAGCGGTCCTAGAACAAAACTTTGGGGCACTCCAAATTTTGTCATCTTTGCAGATGAGAAGTTGCCATTGCTAAAGACAAACTGTATTCTGTTGGTCATATAGGATTCAAAAATGATATTGTGTTCTGGTCTCGGAGATATAGAGAGAGAGAGAGAGAGAGAGAGAGAGAGAGAGAGAGAGAGAGAGAGAGAGAGAGAGAGAGAGACAGAGAGAGAGAAAGAGAGAGTAAGAACGGGAGAAAGAGACAGGGACAGAGGCCGAGAGAGAATCTGTAAGTAAAATAGTAAAAAACACACTCTCTCAAGACGCAAGCTGATGGAAAAATCCCTAATCGACTAATGTGAGACGCTTCCCTAACACCATCAGCCCCTAACACCACCAGCCAATCACTTTGACCTCCCGACAAGGATGTAATAAGTCTTTTGGCTAAGTCTCTGGGTTGTATTGTTATTATGTTCGTCTGTCTGTCTGTCTGTCTGTCTGTCTGTCGGCAGGACCACGCAAACAGCTATTAGCGGATTTCAACCAAACTCGGTGGAAGGCGGAATGTGGCCCAAAGACAAACCCACGACATTTTTGTGCGGATCCGTTCCACCGATCTGGATCGGTTGGATGATAAAAGATTTGTTTAGCAAGATCACAAGATATCTTTTTTTTTTTTCTTTTTGTACTGGACAATGAGCCATGGTAATGTTACTCTCACGAACTGATGACTGTTTACGAACACAGTTTCACCGAAGACGAAAACATTTTTGTGATGTAAACATTGACATTTCGTGTTTTCTGTATCCTATCTGGAAAAAAACAAAACAAAACAAAACAAACAAACGAAACACCCCTCCAAAAACAAACGCACACATGCCAAGTAACCCTTTCAGTCTGTACCTACTATTACTTCCCTTGACAAAAAATGAAAGGATTTCATTTCCAATCATGATCTGATACAAAGTACGGATCAAGAGTCTCTTCGACCTTCAATAAAGTCTGCGTCCTTCTGAGTGAGCGCCTTTTTAGTCCGTCATGAAGCTTTCCTCCCTTCAAACATCGTGGTCGCTATATTGCTGTGAATCAATCGTCATTCTCTGGGACCAGCGTCTTCACGCGGACTTTAAAGTATCCTGTTGCAAGCTGGGAGAGAGGGGCCCGGAGTCAAATGGTCACAGCGTTTGCCTGCTGCGCTGCCGGTGGTGAGTTCGAACCATACGCAGGGTCGGATTTTTCGGCTTGAAAACCCTGTCTGTCCATCCAGCAGGACATGGGGACATGATTCAAGTCAGGGAACGTTAAAGGCGGCGGAAGGAGACGGGTGGGCACCGCCTTCCAAATGTAGTGTGTACTCTCTCTCTCTCTCTCTCTTCCCCCTCCCCCCCCTCCCCCCACACTCACAGCTGACCGTAAGCTAACAGCAATGCAGACCCCCTTGCGGATGTAGGTCACTGATTCTTTCCCACAGCCGCGCGCATGACACGTGTTGGCCGTCACACACCAATTCCAGCTAGCGCGCCTTCAGCAAAATTCCCAGGCGCTGGAAGATGCTTTGTTATCAGCATGCGGGCTCTGTCTGTCTGTCTGCCTGCCTGCCTCTCATAGTGACCAGGCTGACCCAATTCTCACTGAACACGCGTACAGCAGACAATACTTTTTTGGTGCGTGTTCATTCAGCGAGGATGCATCACTGTATTTCATTACAGAACTCGCATTGTCTTTCGAAATAGACTTTCTTTGCGGTGGATTCCATACTGAGCGCATTAACGACTGCACACGTGTTTGTGATTAATCGACAAAGTGCCAACAATAAACACAAAATACTCTATTTGCGACTGCTGTAGGATAAGGTTCTGCTGTTAGCGTAGGGGGCCTAGGGTCGTGCTTTCGACACGGTTTCACTGCCCCTAAAGCCGATAGCTACGGGAAGTGTTAAGCGTTTCTCTTACTTGCAAGATTGGAGAGAACGTAGCACTAATGTATTTGCGCAGTCTCCAGTCTAAAGGAATGCTTAGTACAGGCACACAAATCCGGAAACGATGCCATTATTACTTCTTTTCACTACTCGGGACTTGCAGGGAAATTAGGTTATCTTCCCCCCCATCATTCCATTAATTATCTCATGTCTTACAAAACATGAAAATTATTTCAAAATATAAGTCTTTCTCGCAAATTTGATATTTTTTTTCATGCCCAAAATTGAAGTTTACATGCCATAAACACCACTGGTGTTTGCAAGTGATCATTGCTATTTTCACGTCAAAAGAATGATTATCACCGATTTTCTTGATAATAATTGCTGATTTCACTGTAACCGCCGTGATTTTGACTTTGCCGGGGTGCAGTGGTCAGTGTCGTGTACAGGTGGGCTGGGGATGTTGTGGGTCCCATCGGAAGCATTCACGATTGTGATTTTTCGGCCCTGATGGTTCCTCCCCCAAAGCTGGGTGTGCTGAGGGTTTAAAATGGGAAGACCGGACCTCCACAGTTGAGTTTCATCGCGTTTCTAGGACTGTCGCCAACAAATGTTGTGACAAACACGGCAAGTGTCTGTATCTCTCGGGCCTGGTCGATGACGGTGTATATCATAAAACATACAGCGGTGAAGACGGCTCTGTCATGCAGTCTCTGACCAAACTGGCAGGCTAGAGCAGAATCGTTACCATCCTCATCAGTCACCATTATCAAAAATAAAAATGAAAGTCTTGTTCTGTGGCCTGCCATACCCTGCCGTCGCGGTGACTCCAGTTTTGATCTCCTCTGAACATCCTTGGCCCCTCTTCTTCAGCTGGCGTTTATCTGCGCGTTCATGGGAACTGTCGCTGGACGGGTGTGGCTGTGCCCTTTGTAGGATACGCTGGCTCCACGACCTAGCTATCTCTGGCGGTCGGCAGTCGACTTTGTCGGTGGTGTCCTGCGAACGTCGGATCAGAACTTCAGCCACCGCGCGGTGTCACCGCTGATGAGTTACCTCGTGGCGCCCCGATATCGCCCGCTCTCTCTGGACTACCAGCTCTAGGGCTGCGACGGGACACACCAGATGTGGCTGTGGAAGGGCAGCACAGTGAGCGGCCAACGAACAATACCATCCCGAGTGCACAGAGGACGAGACCGAACATCAGGGAGAAAATTATAACGACCTTCCGGAACTGCAGGTCAGAGTTCGGGGGTTACAGCAGTCAAGGTCAAGCAGTAACACCACAGTTTGAGCAGATGAAAACCGACCCGGCTCTGTGAGGAAAAAAAAAATTGAATGTGAAAAAGATGATTTCATCCTGGAATTTGGGGTCGGTAAATTAGTTCATTGTCATATGTCGGCAAAAACAGCAGAATAATGCATGACTTGTGACTCCGTGTTGTTTCAACTGCCACTGGTACGGCACTGGCATTTGGGAGTGAAAAAGTTTAGCAGACGTCAGCAAAATGTTGGTTCATGTGGATCATGCTTTCACACAAAAAGAAACGAACATAAGGCCTGTCCGAGAGTCAGGTATGGTATGGGTCAAGGGCTGGACTGTGCGATGAATATGTTTTGGTACTGGGTGAGCTGAGGAGAAAAGCCAGGAGCAGCTTTGAGTGTCATAGAGAAGACATGGCGTTTTGGGCCTAACCTGTAACCGTGGACTCGGACCTAAGTGTTTCGTCCTTGCCCGTCGCTGGTTCGGGTCAGGGACCACGTGACAAGTACACTGTTCACGTGACCTGGCGGCCGAAGACGTGGTGAACCGACTTTGACAGATGATTTCTTGACAGTGTGAAGTGAACGGGAAGAGGGCGCGTGGAGGCTGGGATGTGCGATGGACCAGGTCGAGGATCCTAAGAGTCGTGGAACTGTACCGGACTGGATGGAGGTCGGATGAGTCACGAGTACTGTCCCTTTCTTGTCCACTTCCGGAAATGGCCGGAAGACTGCTGTCCCTGTGATGGTGTTTGTGGGGTGAGAGTCATTTCTCTCGGTGCGTGCACCCTGTGTGTGTGTGTGTGTGTGTGTGTGTGTGTGTGTGTGTGTGTGTGTATGTGTGGTGTGTGTGTGTGTGTGTGTGTGGTGTGTGTGTGTGTGTGTGTGTGCGTGTGTGTGCGCGCGCGTGCGTGCGTGCGTGCGTGCGTCGGTGCGCGCGCGCGTGTGTGTGTGTACGTGCGTGAGTGCGCGCGCGCGCGCGCGCGTGTGTGTGTGTATGTGTGTGTATGCACAAGCGTGCGTACATGTGCGTGTGTATTAGCAAAGTGTTTGTGGTGCGTGCGTGCGTGCGTGCGTGCGTGCGTGCGTGCGTGCGTGCGTG
>JADBJO010000097.1:0-12500 GCA_016801955.1 Conus betulinus | reverse complement strand
TTCTTCCTTTCAATTTATCTGTTTTCTTTTCCCCTTTCAAAATGGAATCCACTTTAGTCCTGTTTGTTTTGCGTCACCGTGTTTTATACCAACAATCTCTCTCTCTCCCCCCCCCCCCCCCCCCCCAACCGGATTTCCTGAATCCGCTTCAGTCCATTTGCTTTGCGTCGCCGTGTTTTTTTTTGCCAGTCCCCCCCCCCCCCCCCCACATCCCTCCCCGGAAATTTTTTTGCCGGTTCGTCCGCCAGCCGTCAAAGACTTATAAAAATCATTCTGAACTGTCTGCTGCGCGTGGCAGAGATATAGAAACGTAGCCCCGGGGAGCGCTTTTTGATCGGATGAACAATTCCAAGAAGCACCCGTGGTTATGACGGCAAAGGATTGTTTAAAATGAGGAAAAGAACGACACACAAAACTACCAAACGAACGAGCAAACGTTTTTAAAACGATGGAGGGTTTCTCCTCTCTTCTCTCCTCTCTCTCTCTCTCTCTCTCTCTCTCTCCTCTCTTCTCCATCTAGCTTTTGAATCTCAGTGTTTTTCTCTTCTTCTCCCAGTTTGCTTTATTGTTTTACTCTCTCTCTCTCTGTCTCTCTCTCCTCTCTCTCTCTCTCTCTCTCTCTCTCTGCTTGCTGAAAAAAGCATGCGCAATTTGATTATCTTATTACCCTGGTTAAATAAATTTTTGTTCGTTCCGTTCTGTGTGCCCGTGTGTGGTGTGCAGTGCGTGTCTGTGCACGCGCGCGCGCGTATATGACTGTGCGTGCGCGCGGCGCGCACCGCGAATGTGGTGTTTGTGTGCACGCGCGCTGCACACGCGCGTGTGTTTGTGTATGCATGTGGCGAGAGAGAGAGAGAGAGAGAGAGAGAGAGAGAGCGAGAGCGAGAGCGAGAGAGAGAGAGAGAGAGAGAGAATTGGCCCACCTTTTTTTTTTTTTTTCTTTTTAATCAAGTTCTCTTTTAACTTTGTTTTGACCATCGATTATGTTCTGTTAGGCTTGTACTGAATTGAATTGTATTATAATTATGATCATTTTCTATGAATATTTGTGCTGTGTTGGTCTTTTCTGTGGATAGTAATTGTGTATCGTACTGTTTCCTCGCGTGAAGTGTGATGCAGTACGATGTACTGGGTATAGTGGGTGTATGGGAATGTTTTGTATTTTATTTTATGGTAGCGTGTGTCGTATACTGTGTATGCATTATACCTTCTTTAAGTGGGTTGGTTCCACTTCCATTATACTGAACTGTATTGTAGTGTAGTGTGGTGCACCGTGGTGTTTTGTAAGTGTAGTGCGATATAGTGTGCTTCACACATTACATTTGGCAGTGCAGTGTAGTGCAGTGCAGTCTGGCGCAGAGTAGCATACTTTACTATTGTGCAGTACATTGTATTATGTTTGAACTGTAGTGTTGTGTTGTGTCGTGTCGTGTCGTGTAATGTGGAGCAGTGTAATGCAATGTATTTCACTTTTTTTCGGGGTGTGTGTGTGTGTGTGGGGTGGGGGGGGGGGGTGGGTGCAGGGTGCAGTATCTTACTTGCGGTAAACAGTCGGTATCAATACTGTATTCCACTGCAATTGCCTCTAATCGTATTGTATTTTGTATATAGTGTAAGTGTAGTGTGGCATAGTGTTGTAGTGTAGTGCAGTGAGTGTAGTGTAGTGTAGTGTAGTGTAGTGTATAGTGTGGCATAGTGTTATGTAGTGTAAGTGCAGTGAGTGTAGTGTAGTGTAGTGTAGTGTAGTGTAGTGTAGTGCAGTGCAGTACGGTGAGTGTAGTGTAGTGTAGTGTAGTGGTAGTGTAGTGTAGTGTGGCATAGTGTGTAGTGTAGTGTAGTGCAAGTGTGAGTGCAGTGCATAGTGTTAGTGTAGTGGCAGTGTGGTGTGGTGTGTGTGGTGGTGTGGTGGCGGTTAGTGTAGTGTAGTGTAGTGTGTAGTGTAGTGTCGGTACGGGTGTAATGTGGTGCAGTGGTAGTGTAGTGTAGTGTGGTGTGGTGCGGTGCGGTGCGGTGCGGTGCGATGCGGTGCGGTGCGGTGCGGTGCGGTGTGGTGTAGTGGTACTGTAGTGTAGTGCGGTACGGTGTAGTGTACGTGTACGTGTAGTGTAGTGTAGTGTAGTGTAGTGTGGTTCAGTGTAGCGTAAGTGTAGTGCAGTGTAGGTGCAGTGTAGTGTAGTGCAGCTTAGTGAATTGCACCGTGTAGTGTAACGTTCAGTCGTATCACTCACGCCTCACATCAGATATCTCAACATGGCATCCGGGCATTTTCCCCGCAAGAGCACACAGCCACGAACCAGCGCCACCACATTGTTGTTCTCTCGCCCTATTTTCCTCTCGACCCCGTCCTCGTGAACTGCCTGCTCTCATAAGAATTTTTACTACGCACAGCTCCTTCGTTGCCATGGGGGTCTTCAACGGGCGCAAGGAGCACGCCGCGCACCGGACCACGGTTTAATCTTCTGATCCGAAAGACTGGCACTCAGATCACCGCTGTAAGTCTGGCGAGAAGTGGCGGAATAACGAACCCCACTCCAGACGAGGTTCGATTCATGGACCGGTGCACGCCTGAAATCACTCCCCCCCCCCCCCGGCGGGTAGGAAAAGGCACGGGCCGGTGGCTGCACACCAAAAATGGAAAGCGCCACGGCCTTGCTTAAGGAGCTGAGTATTTATTAGACTGGCGCAATTAGATTCTTTTCAAAAATTTCACTGTGTCTGAAAATTGATTCTCCTTATTTTCTTTCATGTGGCCATCAAGGTAAACCGCCAGGTGGTTCAAGCAGGACATAAACAAATCAAAAGAATGGGGGGACTGTTTGGGGCTTCCAGCTGGCGCTGAGACGGTCACGAGCAAGTACAAAGCCTGCAATGTGACGTCAACTAAGGGGGAAAGTCATGTCTTTGAAGACTGTGATTCATCGGTAAAAAATCCCCCAAAACAAGGGAAAACAATTGGTGCGGAGTTGTTCTTTTGATCAATTATCAGTTTAAACATTAAATGCTGGGCTCAACTTTATAGTAGGCCTCAAAACGCTTCCATGGATTGTACAGTGCAAAAAGGTAAATGTGGCGTGTGGCCGCCCCCCCCCCCCCCCCCCCCCCCCTTCTCCGAGGACTAAATCCAAGACTGATTTCCCCTTTGCTCCAAAAGCGTCACCCTTTTTCAAAGTGTCCCTAAAGACAAATCATGTCAATAACAGCACCTGCATATGATTTCATTTCCTTTTGACATGGCTTTTGCTGGGGGGGGGGGGGAGGGGGGGGGAGGGGGGAGGGGGGGGCTGGAGGTTGGGGGTGATTCTGAACTGGAGTCAATACTATCTCCTACCTATTTCCATACCCTCCCTCCCCCCCTTCCCTCCCCGGAGACTGATTGGGTATGGGCCAGAAGCAAACCACAGGTTGACAGTCACGTGATTGTGTATTTCTCTCTGTAACATAGCGCGTGTGAGTGAGGACAAATCCCTCGCCCCGGGAAGTGGTTTTGAAAGAGGGGTGGATGGTTAGTTATCCCCCCTGGCTCGATCCAGAATATCCCCCCCACCCCCCCCCCCCCTCTCCATTTCAAAATCAATGTGTTTTTGATGTGTTTTGTCACTGGAGACACTTTGAAAAATTTAAAGGCAGGCAGTGACTCTGAACGGAAACGGAGGTCGATTAAGACCCCGCCCCCCCCCCCCCCCCCCCCCAAGGCGAATTAGGTATTTATCTTTTCTCAACCCGCCGGGAAGAGTGAAGAGTTAGGCAGGGAGTGACTGCGGAACGCTGCACCGGTATTCTCTCCCTTTCCCGACCTGAACGGTTCCTTGTGGTTCCGCCGTTTTGTTTGTTACGTGTGTTGGCTTGATTTGTTTCTGGCTGTTTGCATGATTTCCCCCCGACTCTGGGCACGATGACAAACCACTTCCTGTTCTTCTCTGAATCTTTGACGATTATCTTATAAACTGTGGACAAACATTGGCTTTTCCAGAGAGGTGTTGGTACGTGCGTGTGTGTTGGTGTGTGGTGTTGTGTGTGTGTGTGTGTGTGTGTGGGTTGTGTGTGTGTATGAAGAATGGCCTTGTACGTTATCGTCGTTTTGTTGTTCTTCCGTCTGCTTGACTTGTTTGGTTTTGGTCTTATTCGTGGTTTTTTACTGTTGCTATAATTTCTCATTATCTTTTTCATCGTTGTGGTTATTGCTGTTCTGATTGTTGTTGTTGTTGTGGTTGGTTACTGCTGTCCTTGTTATTTTTGTGTTTTCCTTTTCTTCTTCCTCTTCATGTTATCTTCTTTTTTTCTTCGTTTATTTTTTTTCTTCTTTTCATCATCGATCATCATCATCATCATCCTCACATCATATCATCGTCAGTCAACATCAACATCATCATCCTCATCAACGTGGTGAGGCCTCGATCCTTCTACCCATCCCCGAGTCCATCAATTCAAATTAATCAAGCAAGCAATAAATTATAAGCGTCGGGGTTTTGGAAAAAGAGCGCGAGAGAGGTTAAAAGCGGAAAGAAATGTTAACACTTCCAAAATAAAATAAAAATCTAGCTCCAATAAAAATGATCATGACGACGACGACGTCACCGACGACCGACGACAATAGCATCAACGCAAGAAGAAGATAGAAGAAGAAGTAGACAGACGGAAGAAAGACGCCGAGAAGCCGGAGAAGAAGAGAAGGAAGAAGAAGAAGAAGAGGATAATGCTGATGATGATGATGATTGAAGAAGAAGAAGAAGATGACTTACTGAGTACCTTCTCCCCAATGAACTCAACGTGCTGCACATACATAAAGCTTCAACGAACACATGAAAAGAAAAAACATCAACAATTACAAGAACAGCAACAACATCAATCACACTAAAAACAACAAACCAACAAACAACCAACCAACGAATCAAATTAACATGCTAAAAGGAAATGGCATGATCAAAAACTTGAAGCTCCACCATTTTATCCTTTAAAATGAAACAAAAGGAAAACAAAAAAAGCCAATAAAAAGCAAAAAAAACAAAGTTAAAACAAATAAAACATTCGTGCTAATAGAACTTGCAACGCATGCATATTAGCCAAGGCTCCCCCTCCCCCCCCCCTCGTTTCTCTCTCTGTCTCTCTCTCTCTCTCTATACACACACACACCCACACACACACACACACGCACCATCACACACGCACGCACGCCCGCACCGCACGCACGCACGCCCGCACACACACACACACACTACCCAAACCAACACACACACCACACACACAACTATGCAGAGACCCGCACCCTCACTTCCACCTCCAGCTTCACCCACACATTGCACGTGTGTACACACCACTATACAATCACATCGATAGATGCCATGTGGTCAGGGGGAACTACCGATCCTGTTCAGACAGCCAACTGACTCACACTGGCGTAGTTCACACAATCCCCGTGCACCAAATCCATCCCCAATCACCAAGCAAACCATCGCACTGATCTGTCAAAGGAGAAGTCGCGACGGCAAGGAAGAGAAGAAGGAGAAGAAGAAGAAGAAGAAGAAGAAGACGACAGCGACGGCGACGACGAAGACAGAGGAAAGAGAAGGAGAAGGAAGAAGAACAAGTAGTAGTAGTAGTAGTAGTAGTAGTCTAGAAGACGTAGAAGACGAAGACGACGACGACAGAGGAGGGAGGAGGAGGAGGAGGAGAAGAAGAAGAAAAAAGAATAATAATAATAATAGAGAGACCGTGAAGAAGAACACGAAGCGAAACGAGAAGAAGAAGCAACCAGGGAAAGAAGAACATGGTGTGTCTCGTGCTCATTTTGGGGAGAGAGAAACACAAACAGAGAGAAAAAAACAAAGAGCGAGTGTGGTGGTTGTGTGTGTGTGTGTGTGTGTGTGTGTGTGTGTGTGTGCGTGTGTGTGTGTGTGTGTTGTGGGTGTGTGTGGTGACACGAGAGAGAGAGAGAGCGGAGCGAGAGAGGGAGAGAGAGAGAAGAAGAAGAATATGAGAGGAGGGCAGAGACAGAGACAGGAGTAGACAAGGGGCAGCAAAAAAGGAACACACAAAAGAACAAGAAGTTGTCCCGCGACTATCCTGGCGGTCGGCGGTTGAGAGCAGGATGGTGTGTGTGGATGGGTGAGAGGGAGGGAGAGACGAGAGAGAGGAGAGAGAGAGAGCGAGGGAAGAGAGAGAGGAGAGAGGAGACGAGTGAGAGAGAGAGAAATGGGGGGGGGGGGGGGGAGTCGACGGGAAAGCAGAGAAATGGGGGTGGGGGAGGAGGCGAGAGGGGTTTGGTGCCTTTGACGCGTCAGACACCAGAACCCCTTAAAAAAAAATTAAAAAAAAAAAAATCCACCCAGAACACGAAATGCGGAACCGAGATGAAACACCAACACGTCAGACAAAAGGGCGATCACTCCACTGTAATGAAATCCCATACTCTTCCCCGTTTTGGCGGACAGGAAAGAGGTCCGGGCGAAGTACTGCGCGCGCGCACATCAATTTCTAGACGTTTCAATTTCCGGGTTCTTCTGCGGTTAAGAGGAAGAGGGCGAACACGCGCTCTCGCCTGAAGATTGGAGGGAGCAGGAGGGGGGGAGATAAGGGGATCATGCGCGGAGCCAAGCTGCTGTAATCACGTTGCTGTTGCGGCTGACTTTCCTTGGGAGTTAATCGAACGACAAATATGTGCTATTGCTTTCGGTTAAAAACAGGTGAGGGCGTGGGGCACACACACAGAGAGAGAGAGAGAGAGCGAGAGAGAGAGAGAGAGAGAGAGAGAGAGGGAGGGAGGGAGGGTGGGGGAAGGGGGTGGATGGGAGGGGAGAGACTACGGTACCGTTGTCTGGTGTTATCGTTGCGCTCAGTTTGTGACTGGTTGAAGTGTGTGTGTGTGTGTGTGGTGCGTGCGCGCGCGCGAGTGTATGTGTGTGTGCATGCGTGCGTGCGTGTGTGTGTGTGTGTGTGTGTGTGGGTGTGTGTGTGTGTGTGTGTGTGTGTGTGTGTGTGTGCAGATGACAGAAAGTGGAGGGTCTGGTGACGGATGGAGAGAGGCGTGACAGGGAAAGGGAGGGGGGAGGTGTGAGAGGATGAAGGGTGAAGGTTCTGGGTTCACACCAGGACCATAGTTGGTGAGGTCCGGAATTTCAGCACCCAATACACTCAATCCCCACTCCCGCCCCTCTTCTTCGCCATTCCTGCTCCTGACCCTGCTTTTCTACCCAAGGCCTCAACCCCGTCCCCGACCAGCACCCCACCCCTCAACCCTGAAAAACAACCCTCACTAGATGACAGTAAATAATGAAAAAAAAAAAATCACCCCTTATCAGCATCAGCAGGCAGCAGCAGCAGTAGTAGTAGTAGTAGTAGTAGTAATGATAATTAATGATGACATGCAAAATTTTCTCCCATCCTACCCCCCCCTCCCCCCAACCATCGCCAGTCTCTCAGACTCTGTGGTGTGTGTGTGTGTGTGTGTGTGTGTGTGTGTGATGTGTGGTGTAGTGTGGTGAGTGTGTGGTGTGTGTGTGTGGTGTGGTGTGGTGTGGTGTGGTGTGGCGGTGGTGTGGTGTGTGGTGTGTGTGTGTGTGTGTGTGTGTGTGTGTGTGTGTGTGGTGTGTGTGCTGATTCGGTAAAAAATCCAGACTGGACATCACGGACACATTAGCTCCCCTGACAAAGACGACAGAAGAAAATGGACATTCTCTGAAAATGGACATTCTCTGTCAGATCTCTCCCCCCCCCCTTGAATATCCCCCTCCCCCTCCTCCTCCTTCTCTCCTCATCCTCTGTCTCCTTCCTCAATCCTCCTCCCTTCTCTTCCCTCCTCTTGAACCTCCTCCCTCTTCTCCTCCTCCTCCTCCTTTATCTCTTCCTGCTCCTCCCTCACTCCCTGTCTCCTCGCCCCTCCTCTCGCACTTTTTTCATTCTCCTCTGCCCTCTCCTCTTTCTTTTTTCCTTTCCATCCTCTCTCCTCTTTTCCCCCTTCTGCTCTTTATTCACACGTACCCCCCCCCCTCCTCCTCCCCCTCGTCCTTCTCCTCCAGCAACCCATTCCTTCCTCGTTCTCCTCCGATCTTGTTTTTTTTTTTCCTCCCTCCTATTCTTCTGCCCTCCCAACTCATATTCTCCTGCTCCTCCTCATCCCTCTTCATTGACTTCTTTATTCTCTCCTCATCCCTCCTCATTCCCTCTTCACTGACTTCTTTATTCTCTTCCTCCTCCTCCTCCTGTCCATCCTCTTCCTGTTCTTCCTTCACATTCACCCCCCTAACCCCCCTCCTCCTCCTCTCCTCGTCGTCCTTCTGCTCCTCTTTCACAGTCCCTTCCTCCCTTTGGTCTTTTTCTTCCTGCTTCCCTCTCCAACCCCCCAACCACCCCTTATGTGGCATTCTTAATGATTTCAAACACCCTCCCCCCACTCCCTCCCCCCCTATCTCTGTCTCTCTACTCTCGTTTTGTACGTCCATCTTCCCTTTTTTTGTGACTAGGATGGATCGATTCTCTCTCTCTCTCTCCCTCTCTGTCTGTCTGTCTGTCTGTCTGTCTCTCTCTGTCTCTCTTTCTTCCTGTCGGTCTCTCTGTCTGTCTGTCTGTCTGTCTGTCTGTCTCTCTCTCTCTCTCTCTCTCTCTCTCTCTCTCTCTCTCTCTCGCAGTCGTCAGACTCTTTGGAACCCGTCCCATTCCCTTTGTTTGCTGTAACGGTCAGTCGTTCAGTCGGGGTGCCCAGTCGTGTTAAAGACGTACGGCAAGAAGGCGCTGGTCCCCAAACCCAGGGCCTCTTTGTTGGGCTTCGCTTTTGTGGGTGTTTGCTAGAGGACGATACCACTTCACGCCAACACGGCTTTGCCAGGAAAAGATAAGCTGATCCCACCCCATCCCACCACCCCCCATCCCCATCCTCCCCCTCCCCCCAATCTCCTCAGATCCACCTTCCTTTGTCCCTTTCTGGGTCGAACAATCTCGACAGACTGTTTGGTCAAGTCCCCGAGTCATTTTGTGAGAATTGGGGAGATCGACAGTGCTTTTGTCCGGAATGGTCTGGACAGACTCCACTGTTTATTGAGCGAGTGATTCTAAGTGTTTTTAGCTGAGCTCACGCAGCATAGGTGGGTAAGTTTAATGTACACACTGAAGGGATAGTTTTAATCATTGGACGAAGACGTTAAGGACCGAGTGATTCTAAATATCTTTAGCTGAGCTTACGCAGCACGGGTGGGTAGGTTTAATGTACACACTGAAGGGATAGCTTTTTTTTTTAATCATTTGGATGCAGATATCGATTATGGACCGTTGTTTTAAATGAAGGCTTTCAGATTTTTGCTTGGCCAAGGTACGCAACTGAGAAATTTTTGTGATAGACGGGGGAGGGGCTGAAGTGGGAGGAGGTGGAGGAAGAGGAGGAGGAGGAGGAGGTGAGTGGAGAGGAGAGAGAGAGAGAGAGAGAGAGAGAGAGAGAGAGGGAGAGGGGGATGGGAATGAGAGACTATCTATCTATCTAGCTGCTATCTAGCTAGCTAGCCAGCCATCTCTAGCTAGCTACCTATCCATCCATCCATCCATCCATCCATCCGTTTATCTACCTACCTACCGATCTACTTACCTACACATCTATCTATCCATTGTCTGTCTATATATCTACCTCTCTCTATCTACCTATATCTTAAAACGTCAAAGAATTCTTTCCATAGAAGAAAAACAACTCATAAAGCTCGCGATTTCGCAATAAAGGATTCTTCAGAAATCAGATACTCGTTATAAAACAGCTCTGGCTTTTTTAAGAAGAAAAAATGCACAATTAAAACAAATCAACACGAAAATAAAAACCTAACAAATCGGCAAGTATTTGTTGCACAGACACAGGTGCTCTCTCTCTCTCTCTCTCTCTCTCTCTCTCTCTCTCTCTCTCACAACACACACACACACACACATATGTGCGCATGTGTGTGCGCGCGCATGCGCTCAAAACCGTCATTACTCTGTCACTGTGAAACTGATATCTTGCGATGCAACAGGGATATCAGTTCTACAAAAACAGTGTGTGTGTGTGTGTGTGTGTGTGTGTGTGTGTGTGTGTGTGTGTGTGTGTGTGTGAGAGAGAGAGAGAGAGAGACAGAGAGAGAGAGAGAGACAGAGACAGGACAGGCACAGACAGACACAGACAGAGAAATAAATAGACAGAAAAACGGACAAAGAGAAATACGTAGAAATTATCAATCTATCTATCCATCGCAACGTTTCAGAGGCTCCAAGTAGTACAAGGTTATTACAGATTTTCCCTGGTCATCTCTGTGTACTCTGGGTCCACTACTTTCCCTGATAACGTCCTATTACTCTCCTCTCTTCTCTTGCGCTCGCTTCGCTGGGAGGGCTGGCTGTTGAAATGGTGTTTGTACCGTGTGGCGGAGAGAGAGAGAGAGAGAGAGAGAGAGAGAGAGAGAGAGAGGCCGCTCAGACCGAGGTGCTCTGTCTCTGTCACAAACACCACGGGCCGATCATGCCGACCATTCTGACCCAGGAGACGAAACTCGCGTCCAGCCGAACGTCACGTCCACAAGAACGGATTCCAGCGGCGCTCACAGTTTGCCCGTGAAGGGTTAGTCGTAACTGCGCGCCCTCTTCTTTCTCATCTTTACCGTTCTCCTTGGAGTTTGGACGCCAGTCTTTTTCTACAGAATGACCAATGAATTGTCCGCCTTTCACTTGTTTTTTCCTGCACCATGAAGTTTGTTTGATTACTATCTCTCTCTCTCTCTGTGTCTTTGTCTCTGTGTCTTTGTCTCTGTGTATGTCTGTCTGTCTGTGTGTCTGTCTGTGTGTCTGTGTGTCTGTCTGTCTGTCTGTCTCTCCTCTCTCTCTCTCTATCTCTCTCTCTCTCTCTCTCTCTCTCTCTCATTCTCCCGTTCTCTTGGTATCTATCCATCATCCACCATTCATTTTATTTGAAATCTGCCATCTATCTATCTGTCTATGTCTGTTCTACCTACCTGTTTGTCTGTCTGCTTGTCTGTATATCTGTCTGTCGAATATCTAATCTGTCTATCTATCTATCTATTTGTCCCTATCTATCTATCTGTCTGTCTGTCTGTCTGTCTGTCTGTCTGTCTGTCTGTCTATCTATCTATCTATCTATCTATCTATCTTTCTGGTCGTCCGTCTGTCTGCCTGTCGATGAAACTCGGTGACACACGAAAAGGAGAAAGACATATTTGAACTTTTTTGGGAGTCGCAGATACCTACTAGGGACACTAAGGACAATCCAAGTTCCTTCGGAGCGGGAGGCTTCCTTCGGTATCCTGCAGTTCCTCCAGAAGGGGAAACAACCATGGGAGGGTAGCTGTCCCATTCGGAAGGCAGCTATTGTTTCAGCCCAGTCCAGACACGCGTTAGCAGCCGTATATCATCATCAGCAGGTCTGGCAAACGGCAGAAACGTGTTGACGTCACCGAGACCCACCCATGTGTAGAAATAAGGGGGAAAAAAAGCCGCATATGTAAATTTGGAAAACACTACCCGTCTGAGGTTTTTACTTGAGAGGGTTTTCCACGATGAGGGAAAACAGAATAAACCGACAAAAAATGTTAGGTGTAATATCTACACAAGTCTTTATATAAAACTGTACTTCTTACATTTCTTACATGTAAAGCATCATGTATTTGTTACCAGGTAGTCTCCTACCTCTCTTTTTTCTCTCTCCGCTACCCCCCCCCCCACCCCCCTCCGTTCCTCCCTCTGTTCCACTTTCTCAGAGCAAGACGTCAATATGGTTTTTTTTTCCTCAAAACAACAGGAACAGCAAAACGCCAAAAATGGATAATTAAATGTCGACTACAATGATTATGTTTTGAAACAGAAAATCAATATTAAAAGACCTAGTA
This sequence comes from Conus betulinus, assembly GCA_016801955.1. NCBI lineage: Eukaryota > Metazoa > Mollusca > Gastropoda > Neogastropoda > Conidae > Conus > Conus betulinus. The sequence continues at coordinate 657 of JADBJO010000097.1, read as the reverse complement.
GGAAGACGGTCGAGATTCTTGTCGCCCACGTAATACTGAATTGTAGTAACTCTCCTTGCCAAAACACACTTTGGGAAGTTTTGACATTAAATTCTTAATGTAATACTCTCCCTCTCTTTCCCTGTCTGTCTGTCTGTCTGTCTGTCTGTCTGTCTCTCTCTCTCTCTGTGTCAAGGACGCACTCAAAGACATACGGAATAGTAGGCTATGCCTAAATCTCAATCCGTGATAGAATAAAAGTTTTCTGAGTTTGAGTTCTCTCTCGCTCTCTCTCTCCTCTCTCTCTCTCTCTCTCTCTTGAGCGCGGCAGCTAATTCACAAACCCTTCACTTGCAATATCTTTGCAGTTAGACTCACAGGCCTAAGGACCCCTAAACCCAAGACTAGGCGGTGGCACCACAGAGCCCCCTGCCCCTCCCCTTCCCCGCTTCCCTCAGTCAGACCCGCTGCCGATGTTCCGTGCAGCTGAAAGCGATTCTAAAAAAACCCCAAAAAAAAAAAAAAAAACTCAGACACAGCCGACGGAGAAGCTGTTGAACTTTACAGGACCCACTCTGCTTCCAGACATCATGGAAGTTCGATCTGGAATTGTCAGCTCATTCTTTGCAAGTGCCTATCCCCTCCCCTCTCCAACCCCGCCCATCTAGGTTCTTCCTG
>JADBJO010000096.1:1150799-1155799 GCA_016801955.1 Conus betulinus | reverse complement strand
AGTCTCCATGGCGCATACCCTGCGATAAAACACACTCAGCATGACAGACATGTTCTTGGAGTGTTGGGCTTTGCATGACGTCACACATAAATACTTCATAGCCAGTCCATTACAATGCGCGTAACAGCTATTCCGCCAAGTGTGAGTTTCGAGTTTTTTAAAGATTAGATAGGTATTTTGCATTTAATTTTAGATAGTGTGGAAAATAAATCCTATCTATACACTTTTTGTAGACTGTTTGGAATCCATTGTGTTTCTGTTACTTTTTAGGGGAGAGGAGGGGCTGACATATGAAATCGGTTTCGATTGCAACAGCCCAGATGTGGCCCACTGAGATCGGGTAGGCTATGAACAAAGTCAAATAAAAGTCTTTTATGTATTCTTTGTTCATTCTATTCTTATTTGATCGCATTCCTTTCTCATTTTATCTTCTTTGTTTGTTTCATTACAATGCGCGTAAACGTTTCATGTCGGAGCAAGGTGTACCATAGGGTCCTGTTTGTCGGCAAGGAAGACTCCAAAACCGTTAGGCGAATCAACACGTGATTTGAGTTCCTAACAGACAGCAGCGTGGAGGAGGTTCACGGCACTCAGTGAAATGGCGTGGCCTGGCCGATGATGCTGTAAAGAAAACAGGCGGACACGAACACCAACAAAGCTGACAGCATTTAGTCTCGTAGTCGGGTTCTTTTCGTTTCTTCATCATTTCATCTTGGATGCAAACAGACAAGGATTGTTTTTACGTTATTAATTTTCCATGCCGCCAGACAAGTATTCAGTTTCGCTCCCATAATGTTGAACATCTACATTCAATGCCAACAGGCAGATATTGTATTAACTCTTACCAATTAGCTCCCACGGTACTGAATGTCTATATTCGATGCCAAGGCCTCGGAATTTTTCCGTGGTTATTGTGTCAGTAATTACAAACATTTTCTGTGATCAGATTTCAAACGTTGAAGACGTTTAATACTTTTCGGTATATATGTATGACATATATTCATATATGATTTTTTTTCGGTTTATTGTCGTTAGAAAATCTCTACAAACAATAGAATCCAAATATCCGAAGTGACAAGAGTTAAGGGCTAGAGGTCAGAAAAGGAATCGTTTTCGGGGTAGCGCCATCTATTTTTCCCATGCACGATAAAAACGCACCATCAATCTGAGAGAGTGAGAGAGAGAGAAAAAAAAAAAAAAAAAAAAAAAGGAAATTTTCAGAACAGAATTTTCAGACACAGGGGTGAAAAGTGATACGGAACGCACGCCTGTGATACTCTATGCTGTGAGGATCTTAATGGTTCGTCTAGTCGTCACGACGTGGATTGTGTACATTGTCAGGTGTCTTTGTGGTTTGTGTCTTCATCAGCGCAGAGCTTCCTTCTTTCACTGTGGGATAAACAGTACAGAAAACCATGCCCTGTGTGGTCGGCAGGCCGTAACACGACTGTCACTTGCTCTGTGTTGTGAGGCATCGTGGCGGTTGGAAGCAGGGGAGTGTTGGTATTATGTCAAAAAGGACATTTTCTGGCGGGTTAGATCGCGCGTTTCGTTGATCTGAGTGTTGTACATTGAGGATTGGCTGCAGAAAAACAACATGCGAGTAATACACTTCTTCTTCTGCTCAAGAGCAGTTAATCTGAATTCAATATTTTCGTTGACTGGTTTTAAGCACTTTAATGAGTGAACCATAAGTGGGAAAAAAAAAAACTTTTGTTGAAGCTGGAGTTATTTATTTTGTATCTGTGTGCTTACTTTTGCCTTTGTTTCGTGCGTTAGTTTGATTTTTTTTTCTGTGTGTGTGTGTGTGTGTGTGTGTGTGTGTGTTGTTGTTGTTGTTGTTGTTGTTGTTGCCAATGATCGTGAAAGGACATTCTTACAGTGACAAGATTCAATGGGGTTTTGAGTGGCGTACGTATTGACAGCACCATACAAGCAAGTGCTGCATAGTTTTGAAGCGCTGGCAAAATTGTGAAAAGATTGGAATTTCTTAATACATTTTTGTCTGGATTGTCACAGAAAACAAAAAATTGATATAAAAGTGGGAGAAGGTCACTGAATGTTAGTCTTAATGACAGGTATCAGCGAACACCTGCACCATTTAATTGCATGCACACACGGGCATGCATCCCATGAACAGAACTGGATTTCAGGCTATATCACCGTGTTTGAACCCGCTGTGCATAGCAATGGGACACCACGTTTGTTTGTATGTCATTTTATTTCCTGTAGCTTCATGCAGTCTTGAAATAAAAGCAAAAGGACAGGAGATCATTTGATGCTCGTTTTGTAGATTCGCTCTGTGTTTAGCAGGGCTACTGAGACCTACTGTAGAAAATGGAGAATGGACAAATAAGTCTGCTAGAAAAAATAAAAAAGTCTGCTAAAGTCTGCTAGAAAAAAATCAGGAAAACATATAGGGATTTCACAAAATCAAATCAATATGAACTGTTTGTGTGCATGCGTGCGTGCGTGCGTGCGCGTGTGTGTATGTGTGTGTGTGTGTGTGTGTGTGTGTGTGTGTGTGTGTGTGTGTGTGTGTTCGCGCACGCTTTGTCAATCATTTCTTGATCACTTTTGGGGTTTGCTTAGTATTCTTGGTGATAATAGAACAGTTGAAAAGATTTGTCTTTGATAAGATTTTTTTTTCCTGATTCTTTCTTCATACCGGAGAGAGAGATAATAAAAGAATGTACTTATGATTTTCTGTTTTGTTTTGCTTTCGTTGGGATATTTTGTTTGTTCATTGTGTTTTGTCCTAAATGATATTCAGCGTATTTACTCTGTTGATTGTAGGCTTACTTTGGAGGGGAGGGGTATAGTTTGGGATGTCACGTACTTGTGTAGGTGTGTGTGTGCGCGCGGGCGCGCGCGCGCGCGCGCGCGTGTGTGTGTGTGTGTGTGTGTGTGTGTGTGTGTGTGTGTGTGTGTGTGTGCGCGTGCGTGCGTGTGTGTGCGTGTATGTATGTGTGTGTGTGTGTGTGTGTGTGTGTGTGTGTGTGTGTGTGTGTGTGTTCAGATATGCATGTTTTGTCAAATGCTTTAGGATACCGTGAAGTCAGCATCGCTATGTAAATGACATTTAGTACTTGTCAGTATTGATTTTGATATGACAAAGTGGGGTACTCTATCCTTCGCCTGTTTATTTGTTTATCTGTTTGTTGTTTGTTTGTTGATCATCCATTGCCTTCATTTGTTTTTAATTTGTGTTCAGTTTATACATAACATTATTTTGAACATGTGTATATATCATACTGATGCAGCCGTCTCTTTAACTGCAAACCTCTTTCTGCTGTTTGTAGCCTTTTTTTAACAGATAATTTTCGTTGCCATAGAAGGTCAGATGTTTCAGATGATTTTCGTTGCCATTGAAGGTCAGATGTTTATGTATAATTTTGACTGCCAGGAAAAAAAAAAAACCAGAGGGGTTAATATAATAGAAAGCACTGAAAAATACTGATTTTATACAATATTTTACAAGTATGTTTGATAACAATCATTTTAATGAAAAGCTCCTACTACTTTCCTGTTTAATCTTACAACTGTTCACCAAAAATCCAGGACACGTTTTTCATGGACATTGCGTGAAATTTAATTCGTGGAGAGTAGTGCGTGTGTGTGTGTGTGTGTGTGTGTGTGTGCAGGAGGAGGGAGGGAGTGATGGGGAGAGGGTAGGGGGGAGCGAGCGATTGAACGCATACGTTTGTTTGCGTATATAACCTACAACAGTACCATAGAAACGTATATTTGATTGTATAGTGATATTTGCTTTAGATAAGCAGGTTTTACTTCATCGTCTTTGCTATTTGGTCTTGACTGGTTTTGTTTTAGGTATCCTGGTCAGTACACAGCCCTGGCGGTTGGCTGGGCTGTGAACAACATGGACTGAATCATGATCAGTAGATCAAATGAAATTTTGTTGGGAAAAAATCCTGGCAAGTGTTACACGTTCTGGGTGTATTCTCAATCTTTGCTATGTTTGTGAACCGATCGACCAGATAAACAGATTAAGGCCAGGAATATATGCTAAGTTTTGCATAGGCATGCATGTGAATGTTCTCTCTCTCTCTCTCTCTCTCTCTCTCTCTCTCTCTCTCTCTCTCTCCTCTCTCTCTCTCTCTGTTGAAAAAAATGTGTTTTTGTCTATATACTGTCAGTCTGTGCCCCCTTAAAATGTGTGTGTGTGTTTGTGTGTGTGTGTGTGTGTGTTGAGAGAGAGAGAGAGAGAGAGAGATGAGAGAGAGAGAGAGAGAGAGAGAGAGAGAGAGAGAGAGAGAGAGAATCAGAGTATATATTCTCGTTAGTCTGGGGCTCGTGATTTCAAACTAAGTGAACTTACATTGCTACATGAACAGTAAAACATACAGCTTGTGTTTACCTCTTTTACAGTTTCTTTTATCTCCTGAACTCACCTCACACAGACACACACACACACACACGAATTGCTGAATACGATTCTTAACTGAATGCAGGGAGTGTGTGTGTGTGTGTGTGTGTGTGTGTTTGAGCAACAGAGACAGAGGGTGAACGGTTGGGAGAACGTGAGAATAAAATTATCTGAAAAACAAGAATGATTTTAAATGTAACAACATAAAAGACAAAACCTTTTAGAACATAATGAGATGACCACTAAACTTATTCCTGAAGGACATTGACAAACAAAGCACAGGACAAGACACGATGCATTTCGACCTCTTGGGTCTTCTTCAGGCAAAAAAAACCCATCACATTTCCATCTGGCGGCCATTCTTCCCTACCACATGGACAGATAAGTCACTCTTCGTTCTTTGTTTGTACTGTCCTGAATGTTAAATGTGATCTGTTTTTTTGTTGTTGTTTTTTTGTTTGTTTTTTTGTTTTGTTTTGTTTTGTTTTTTTTTTTTTTTTTTTATTGCCTGAAGAAGACCTAAGAGGTCGAAATGCATCGTGTGTTGTCCTGAGCTTTGTTTGTCAATGTCCTTGGCGGTAACTAACCATCTCTTTTCTACATTTTGCTTCGA
>JADBJO010000096.1:1130799-1133299 GCA_016801955.1 Conus betulinus | reverse complement strand
ACACAAAAAAGTTTCCCATAGGGCCGAAGAGCGGCGACGTGGCGCCACCCATAAACTTTTTTTTTTCTTTTACGCTTCTGTTCTGGGGTAGAAGATAACGTATGGGCCAAGAGCACGGGGAGTGGGGGGGTAGGGACGGTGGGGGGTGGGGGGGATGAGTAGGGAAGGTAAGGAGGAGGGTGGTGGGGGGGGGAGGGGATCAGGGGAAGTGATGGCGGAGTGAGGAGGTGGACGAAGGGTGTAGGGGAAGGAGGTGGTGGGGAATGATGCTGTGTGTGTGAAAAGGTGGGGGAAATGTGTTTGTGTGTGTGTGTGGGGGGGGGAGGGATGGAGGGAGAAGGGGGTCGTACTTGTCTGGGTAGCTTTTATGTCGTAGTAATGTGTATGTGCGTTTGCAGGTAGGTGTGTGTGTGTGTGTGTGTGTGTGTGTGTGTGTGTGGTGTGTGTGTGTGTGTGTGTGTGTTGTCATGAGTGTGTGGGTTTGCAAGTGTGCATGTTGTTGTTGTTATTGTTGTTGTTTTTTTGAGTGTGTGTGTGTGTGCGTGTGTGTGTGTACACGCACTTATCAGTCTGTGTATACGTGCATGCACTTATCAGTGTGCGTGCGTGCGTGCGTGTGTGTGTGTGTGTGTGTGTGTGTGTGTGTGTGTGTGCGTGCGTGCGTGCGTGCTTGCTTGCGTGCGTGCGTGTGTGTGTGTCTGTGTGTGTGTGTGTGCGAGAGAGAGAGAGAGAGGTCGACGGAGAAGCTTTTTTGTTTGCAGATACGTTGATCCTTAAAACAAGGATGATCATATCCACGGTGTAAAGAACATTAAGATGAAACAATTAAAAAACAAAAAAAGAGCATTAAGATGACACAATTAAAAAAAAACAAACTCAAATTGTTAACGTGTAGTACACTAATTTGTGCTAGCATTCTTCATTTCGAAATTACATCATATTCACACACACACACACACACACACACACACACACACACACACACACACACACACACACACACACACACACACACACACACACGCGCGCGCGCGCACACACACACACAGGCACGCACGCACACACATTCCCCTCCCTTGTCTTCACCTCACTCGCCCCATTTGATAGATATTCATCCATCCCCCCCCCCCCCCCCCCCCCCCCCTCCCCACCCTCTCCCCCTCGACCTGTCATAACCACACGCCCGTCTCCCCGACCCCGTACCTTTAACCGCTCCCCCCTCCACCCCACCACCCCACCCTCCTCCAACGCCCTTCCATACACACACAACGCACTATTATATCGCACGTTACAAACACAGTATCTTCTAAGAAACCCGAGGCTGCTCTTGCGTATGAGCGGGCTAGAGCTTACTGTGAGGTAATCTTACAGTTGGGCGTATCAGCTCCAGTAAGACTACAAGCCTTAATATTGTCTTACTTTTTTCAGTTTTTTTTCCAGTGATTATCAACTTGATTTTGGCACATGGATTTCAAACGCTAAAGAGATTATACTTAACCAGTTCGGAATATTGCTCCGACGAAAGTAATCTGGCTTTGGTGAACATTTTTGGGTTCTAGGGTATGACCAATCGGTGATGATTGTCTGTCTAAGATGTTGTTAATACTTCGGGCATACCAATATGATTAGGTAGGCTACTTCGCCTTCTATTTTCAGAAACGCAATGGGAACAGGTTTTCAAGTGGGCATGTGGACATGTCTCTATTTATTGCATTTCAGTTTCATTTCTATCCATCCGAAATCTTGCGATATAGTGTCTGTATCTTTTGACATCTGAGGTGGAGTAAGCAGGACTCAATCTGTAGATTTTGTTTAAAATTTCTCTGTACGTTAACAGCCTATAGCTGTCCATTAGACTGCTATCCCAGTCCTGGTGTGAGCAGTCTGTCAAACGTTTGTTTCATCTCCTTTTCATCATCATCATCGTCATCATCATCATCATCATCATCATCAGTATCAGTATCATGGTCATCATTATGCTGCTGCTGCTGCTGCTGCTGCTGCTACTACTACTACTACTACTACTACTACTACTACTACTACTACTACTACTACTACTACTGCTGCTGTCATCATCATCATCATCATCATCATCATCATCATCATCATCATCATCATCATCATATCATCATCATCATCATCATCATCATCGTCATCATCATCATCATGAACATGATCATTATTACCATCACTTGTATTAGAAACATCAGTAATAGTAATCGTGGTCGTAGAGAAGTAAATAATTCAGTGTTTATTTTTATATCATTAAGTGCGTGTGGTATCGCTGATTGTTGCTATGTAGGCTGCCACTGCCCTGTAGCTTACTGCGTTGTGTGCAGGATAGCAAGGACAAGATCGGAAGACGAATCTTCCTCCTTGAGTAATGATTTTCTTTTGAGTCTCCGAGTCTGGAGTCTTGATGCCTTCATTCCCCATCCATCCCAGACCTTATCGCCATTTATTTCACCCTCTCCCCCCCCCCCCCCGACCCTCCCTCACC
>JADBJO010000096.1:1105799-1110799 GCA_016801955.1 Conus betulinus | reverse complement strand
GTCTGTCTGTCTGTCTGTCTGTCTGTCTCTCTCTCTCTCTCTCTTTCTGTCTCATTCTCTGTCTGTCTGTCTGGTCTCTCTCTCTCTCTCTCTCTCTCTCTCTCTCTCTCTCTGTCTGTCTCATTCTCTGTCTATCTGTCTGTCTGTCTGTCTGTCTCTCTCTCTCTCTCTCTCTCTCTCTCTCTCTCTCTCTCTCTCTCACCGTGTGACAAATATAAGACGCAGGTGGACGTGAACAGCAGATTGTCTCGTAGTCTACGATGTGAAACACATTAGCTTGTGGCATGTGTGTACGTGAGAAACCATTGGGGGGGGGGGGGGGGGGGGGAGAGAGAGAGAGAGAGAGAGAGAGAGAGAGAGAGATCCCAGAATTACAGAGAGAAATTAAATCCCATTATAAAGATGCAAGATAAGATAAAGAGGCAAAAGAGCTGAAACGCAAGAGGCAAAAGATCCATGAACATTGACCGCAAAAAAATGAAAGATATTTAGCCAGACGACGCAAAAAATAGGTTAAACCACAGGCAACACACACACAGAAACACACACACACACACACACACAAAATAGGGCACAAACAACACACACACACACACAACACACACGCAAAAACGCGACGCAACACACACACGGACAGTACACACATGCGTGCGCGCGCACACATATCACACACACACACACACACACACACACACACTCACACAACACATGCGTGCGCGCACACACACACGCACACACACACGGACACACACACACATGCGTGCGCACGCGCGCGCACACAACACACACACACACACACACACACACACACTAACACGCACACACACGCGCGCGCGCGCGCGCGCCCATCTTACTGACACAAAAGAGCGTTTAGTTTTGAAGTTACGTTCTATTAACCTCTTGGCTGCTAAAGTTAAACCATGGGTGATGGTATCCTTGCACAGATCGGAAGGAGAGAAACAGTGCTTTGTGTCCAATTGAATTGTGAATTGAATTGTGTCCAATTAATTGTTTTTAAAAAGTCCCCAGACAAGACTGACATCAGTACTTGATCACTCGATGCAGTCTCTCACTGAGGAGCGTGCTCACTGATCATCAGCAGGTACGTGGTTAATTAACACAGAAGCAAAAAAAAATTACTTGCTATTCATTTGAGACATTCAAAGCCAACACCAACCAGAGTCTGCCCGACAAGCAGCTTGCTTGAGACGTTGATGCTCGCGGGTCTTGCGACGCATGAGGCAGTCAGGGCGCTCCCCTGTGCACGGTCCTCAGCCAGTTTGGTCGTTTGCCAGTTCGGTTTTTTAAAACGACACCCACGGGAAAACTGACATGAAAGTAACACCCGCTAGAAATAGACAGGAAGGCAATGGCCATTGAAACTAAACAGGCGAGCAATATCTACTGGAAATGACAGGAAATCAACACCAACCAGACCTGACAGGAAGACAAACAACTACCGGAAACTGACGGGAAAACAACACTCACTGGAAACTGACAGGAAAAACAACACACACTGGAAACTGACAGGAAAACAACACACACTGGAAACTGACAGAAAAACAACACACAGACTGGAAACTGACAGGAAAACAACAAACACTGGAAACTGACAGGAAAAAACAACAAACACTGGAAACTGACAGGAAAACAACAAACACTGGAAACTGACAGGAAAACAACACACACTGGAAACTGACAGGAAAACAACAAACACTGGAAACTGACAGGAAAACAACACAGACTGGAAACTGACAGGAAAACAACACACACTGGAAACTAAACGGAAAACAACACACACACTGGAAACTGACAGGAAAACAACAAACACTGGAAACTGACAGGAAAACAACAAACACTGGAAACTGACAGGAAAACAACACACACTGGAAAACTGACAGGAAAAACACATTTGGAAACTGACAGGGGAAAACAACACACACTGGAAAACTGACAGGAAAACACACATTGGAAACTGACAGGAAAAAAACACACTCACTAGAAACTGACTGGAAAGCAGCAACCCACTGCAAATTGACAGGAAAACAACGCCCACTGGAAACTGACGGTAAAACAACTACCGGGAAACTGACAGGAAAACAACACACACTGGAAACTGAAAGGAAAACAACACACACTGGAAACTGACAGGAAAACAACACACACTGGAAACTGACAGGAAAACAACATCCACTGGAAACTGACAGGAAAATAACGCCCACTGGAAACTGACAGGAAAACAAACGCCCACTGGAAAAACTGACAGGAAAAAAAAAAACGCCCACTGGAAACTGACAGGAAAACAACACCCACTGGAAACTGACAGGAAAACAAACACCCACTGGAAACCGACAGGAAAACAACGCCCACTGGAAACCGACATGACAGGAACACCTGCTGGAAAACCGACATGACAGGAACACCTGCTGGAAACCGACATGACAGGAACACCTGCTGGAAACCGACATGACAGGAACACCTGTTGGAAACCGACATGACAGGAACACCTGTTGGAAACCGACATGACACAGGAACACCTGCTGGAAACCGACATGACAGGAACACCTGCTGGAAACCGACATGACAGGAACACCTGCTGGAAACCGACATGACAGGAACACCTGCTGGAAACTGACAGGGAAGGAACACCTGCTGGAAACTGACAGGAAAAACAACTTCCAGCAGAGACTGACAGGAAAACAACTTCCAGCAGAGACTGACAGGAAAAACAACGTCGACTGGAAACTGACATGACAGGAACACCTAATGGAGACTGACAAGAGAACAACACACCACAGCGCTTTTTTTTTTTTTTCAAAAACCGGTTCAGTGTTTGTGCATAATCTTGTTGCCAAAACAACCCAGTATTCAAGCAAACAAGGAAAGAGAAGCATGCAGACAAACAAAGAGAAACGAAAAGAAAAGCCTCTGTTCAATCTGGACTGTTAATTTCAAAGCCAGATGCTTCTCTTGCCATGCCCAGTGGGAAGGGATGTCAAACTTCATATAGTAATTCTTTAGTTGTTCGTGGTATGCGAAGACTACCGCAACGACCAACTGTTGCTTTTTTTTTTTTGGTGTGTGTGTGTGTGTGTGTGTGTGTGTGTGTGTGTGTGTGTGTGTGTGTTTGCATGCATGCGTTCGTGCGTGCGTGCATGCATTCATGTACGAGCGCGTATGTGTGTATATTTGTGTTGTGTGTGTGTGTGTGTGTGTGTGTGTGTGTGTGTGTGTGTGTGTTCATGATTCTGTTAATTTCTGTCTTTTTCAATCATTTTCGGCCTTATATGGTTGTTATTTGTTCGCAAATATCTGTGATCTGATACAGAAACAAAAGTGATTTCTAAACAGAGAATCTACATTCTATCTTTTTTTCTTTTCTAATCCTTAATCTATCACTTACATGTTTTTTGTGTTCCATTTGTGATTTATGTTTCTTTTAATTTTGCAAATAAAAACACGGTTTTGTTTTTGCTTTGTTGTTGCTGTTGTTTTGTTTTGTTTTGCGCAAGGTGAAAAAAAAAACTAAACGAACATGGATTTTTTTTTTTCTTAAATGATGGTTATAACCACAAAAAAAATCTGATTTTTTTTTGTTTTTTGGTCACGTTGATGACGTTGACGAAGCTGACAAAATGGCGGAGCCTATCCAACAAACCTTTTTTTTTTTTTATAGATAGATAGATAGATAGATGCACGCACGCACGCACGCACGCACGCACGCACATACATACATACATACATACATACATACATACATACATACATACATACATACATACATACATACATACATACTATGGTGGTCTCTACGAGCTGTTCTGACACCCGCCCGCTAAACACAGTGCCGCCAAAAGCAAACCAGGAAAAGTTGGCCCCCGCCGATTTCGTTTCCTGGGATGAAATGGCTTAGTTTTTTAACAACGTAAACGTACCCCCCCCCCCCCCCCCCCCCCTTCTCCTCCCCCCTTTTAAAATAAAAAAGGAAAGAAAGGATGGGAGTGGTGTGGTATGTGTGTGTGAGTATTTGCTGGCCCATTACACCGCTATAAAATATGGGAGCCACCTGTGACTGTCAGTTTACTAAAGGGAGGGGCGGCGGGGGGGTGGGGGGGGGAGGGTTGGAGGGGTGTCAGGGCTTGTCGCAGGCGGGGGTGGAGGGACAAACCCATTGTTCCTCCTTTATTAACGGATCTCTTTGTCCACCCTCACACGCCGGTTTGTTCTGTCCGCCTTCTCTGTCCCTCTGTTTTTCTCTGTGTCTCTCTGTTTCTCTGTGTGTCTCTCTCTCTCTCTGTCTCTGTCCTGTCTGTCTGTCTTTCTCTCTCTCTCTCTTCTCTCTTATTCTACTGAGCGACATCGAAGCATGGATTTGCTCTCATTTTTCATTTGCTTTATAGGCATCATCAGGCGAGCTCCTCTCTCTCTGTCTGTCTGTGTCTGTCTGTCTCTCTCTCTCTCTCTCCTCCTCTCTCCCATCTCTCTCCTCTCTCTCTCTCTCTCTCTCTCATCTCTCCATCTCTCTCTCTCTCTCTCTCTCTCACCTCTCTCACTCTCTCTCTCTCTCTCTCTCTCTCTCTGCCTCCCGTCTCTCTCTCTCTCTCCTCCTCTCGGTCTCTCGCTCTATCTCTCTCCTCTCCTCATCTCCTCTTCTCGTCTCTTCTCGTCTCTCCCTCTCTCCTCTCTCTCTCGCCTCTCTCCTCTGTGCATCGTGTGTGGTGGCGAGTGTGTGTACCTCCCTGAATGCGCGCGCATACCTTTGCATGTGTGCATTATGTGTATATCTGGTGTGTTGTGGTGTGTGGTGGGCGCGCGCGCGCGCGCGGCGCGTGTGTGGTGCGCGTGCGCTGTAATGTAGGATTGAGATGACAGAGGAGCAGAAAAAAAAAGTGAGAAAAACACAAGACAGAACCCAAAACACAGACAGAACCCCAAAAAACGGAAGAAGAAGAAAGAGAATGTGATTAGTGCACATTTAAGGCCCATATCTCCGACACTGA
>JADBJO010000096.1:1098299-1100799 GCA_016801955.1 Conus betulinus | reverse complement strand
TCTGCTGTTTCTTTATTTGTCCATTGGCTTGAGAAAACGAATAAATCAGCTGCATTTCTATTTGGAATATTTTGCCGTTTCCAACACAGGTCATGCATGAGTTCACACCGGTAATATTTCGAGGGGGAAATTCTCGCCCCCCTCCCCCCCCCCCCCCCTCCTCTCTCTCTCTCTCTCCTCTCTCTCTCTCTCTCTCTCCTCTCTCTGAAACTGAAATTCTCTCTCTTTCTTCTCTCTCTCTCTCTCTCTCTCCTCTCTCTCTCTCTCTCTCTCTCTCTCTCTCTCTGAAACTCCTCTCTCCTCTCTCTCTCCTCTCTCTCTCTCTCTCTCTCTCTCTCTCTCTCTCTCTCTCTCTCCTCTCTCTCTCTCTCTCTCCTCTCTCTCTCTCTCTCTGAGACAAAATGAACGAAGAAGTTGTACCATACGAATTCACTGTCACAAACTCTTTTCTTTTTTGTTGTTTGCTTGCTTGGTTGGTTGTTTGTTTTGTTGGTATGAAATTCAGGCGACTTTTCCCGGAAAAAAAAAAAAAACAGCTGGCAGGCACAATGCCACGCCATCCATATCTTCTCCCCTGTTGGTAAATGCTTATCGTCGTCGTCGTCGTCGTCGTCGCCGCCGTTGGTTGTTTTTGTCGTTGTTGTTTTTCTTTTTTCATCTTCCTCTGTTTCTCCATGGCTGTACCTCCATGACACTGATTCCGACTCCCCCCCCCCCCCCCCCCCCTCCCCCCCACCCTGTGTGGATTTCTGTGTGTCTTTGAAGTTGGTCTGCGTACAAAAGCTTGTCGGGGACAACTCCGCTGTCGTCTCAGTTCTTTAACCTGTGTCCAAACGCACGTTTCTTTCCAACGTTGAGTGTAATTATTATCTCCTCCTGAACTGTAGCGCTTAGACCATCACTTAAAAAGTGTAGTGGATTGAGAGAGAGAGAGGGGGGAGGGGAGAAAGAGAGAGAGAGAGAGAGAAAGAAAGGGAAGCGTGTGTGTGTGTGTGTGTTGTTGTGTGTGTGTGTGTGGGGGGGGGGTGGGGGGTGCGTGTGTGTGTATGTGTCTGTGCATGCGTATGGGTGGTATGTGGTGTGTCATGCATTTCTCTGTGTGTGCGTTTGTGTGTGCGTGTGTGTGTTGTGTGTGTGTGTGTGTGTGTGTGTTTGTGTGTGTGTGTGTGTGTGTGTGGTGTGTGTGTGTGTGCTGTGTGTTGCACGTACGTGCGCGTGCTTGTATGTGTATGTATGTGTGAGTGTGTGGTGCACGTCCGTGCGCGCGCGTGTGTGTGTGCTCGCGCAAGCGCGCGCGCTGGCCTTGTGCGTGTGTGTGAATAACGGTATACACGCGCGCGCGCGCGCGCGTGCGTGCGCGCGAATCGTACGCACACCCACACACCACACACACACAGACACACACACACACACAGCAGAGCAGAAGATAAGAAGAAGAAGAAGAATAGCCCTGCTGACAAGAGCGAGTTGAACAGGACAGGAGACAGGGAAGACATGACATGTCAGGGGCCCCCCCAAGCCGTCACCTGAATGCGTGACACCCCTCCCCCACTCCGCAGATCCCCCGCAATCATCACGTCCCTCACCAACCTCCCCCGTTCACACTCGGAATGCCACCCCCGAGTTGAACAGGAGCACCCTCCCCCACCCGCACCCCAAGGGAGTGCCTACTTCCACCCCATTCCCCCAGACCCCCTTCGCCCACTCAGGGAGCGAAGCCCTAACCTCCCCCCCCCCCCCAGACCCCCCCCTCGCAACCTCCACTCCTCCCTCCCCCCCCCCCTCCACAACCTCCACAATCCCATCTCCCCCACCCACCCCTCCTAAATCCCCCCCCCCCCCCCCCCCCCCCTTCAGCAGTAGTGGTGGTGGGTGGCAGTGGCGGTAATCTGAGAAGTGCCGACACCTACCTGGGTCCCAGAGTCCCCCCCCCCCCTCCCCACCACACACCTACAGGTGTCCCACATCCCTCCCCCTCCCCTCTCTTCCTCCTCCCCGCCCCTCCTCCCCTCCCCCTCTCCCTCTCCTCCCCTCACCACCTCCCCTCCCTCCTCACTCCTCACTCCCTCTCCTCCCCTCCACCTCCTCATGCTCTGCTCCCCGTCACCTCCACGACACACACACACACACACACACACACACACACACACACACACACACACACACACACACACACACACACATATACACACACACGCACATACACAATCTCTCTCTCTCTCTCTCTCACACACACACACACACACACACACACACACACACACACACACACACACAAGAGAAAGAGTTATGGCGGAGGGGATGGGGTGGGGGGAGGGCGTGTATGGAATTGTTTGCTGCTGAGTTGGGCATGTCTGGTGTCTTTCAGCTTTTTTTTTTTTTTTTTTTTTTTTCATTTTTTAATCATTGCATGACTTAATCTTTTACGACTCTCTTTCATTGTAGTTCATCGTTTTTGATGTGCCAATCTCCTTGTGTCAGAGACTCCGTCTCTTTATTC
>JADBJO010000096.1:1088299-1093299 GCA_016801955.1 Conus betulinus | reverse complement strand
GACGGCCCCCCCTGTACTGTGCTAAGCGGGATGAATTCGGGATCTTTGGTTTGGTGTGTCTGTCTGTATGTGTGTGGTGGGTGTGTGTCTTTGTCTCTCCGTCTGTTTGTGAATAGTGAAGGAATGGGGAACGATTGTCTTTCTGTCTCTGTCTCTTCTCTCTCTCTCTCTCTCTCTCTCTCTCTCTCTCTCTCACTCTCCTCTCTATCTCTCTCTCTCTCGCACCGTTTGCGGCTGCCAACTCACGCCCCTCCACACACACACACACACACACACACACACACACACACACACACACAAAAGCTTGCGCACGCGCTCACACACACACAACACACACACACACACACACACACACACACACACACCTGTCTGTTATACCTCCCATAATGAAGACAAAGCAGCATTCACCGCTGGCAGTAAATCTCAATCTCCGCAACAAAGGCAGTTAGTCACTCACCTGCCTTCCCCTTGTTACTTCTTGTAGTCTTCTAAGTCGCCCACGGAAGTCTGCTTGTCCTAACAGTAGTGTCAGTTTCAGTTTCGCTAAGGTTCAAAGTTCAGGGCTATGGAAGAGGTCACGTGGTAACGGAAACAGTTTCAACAGATGGGGGAGGAAGTCGCATTGCTTCTGGGAAAAAAGAGTGTTTTGAATTTTGAAAACAATATTTTTTTTTTTTGTCATCGGGGTTAATTGATTGAATGAATGAGCTCAACGCTCTGCATCAATACGAGTAGTGGAAATAATGGACTGTGTGGACTCCTTGTCATCCTACGCCAATTGTTGGGGGACTCGAGAGCCTGAGAGCGAAAAAGTCTGGCAGACAACAACAACAACAACAGCAGCAGAAAGGGCGACCGTGTCGATTGCGCTTGCCGATGTAAACAGCCAAACACTGGATCTTCTCAGAATCAGGCACAATTTGCTCCAGAGACCTAAACTGTGCAATGTCTGTGTTTTCTGCTCTTCTCTTCTTCTTCTTCTGCGTACGCAGGCTGATACTCCTGCGGACACTCTTTGTATAGACAGGCTTGTATTAATCCCATCTGCCTATACAAAGAGAGTGGAGTGTTGTGTGTATGGCCGTCTTTTTCCCGCCATTAAGGCAGCCATACTCTGTCTTCGGGGGAAGGTGCATGCTGTGTGTAACGTGTCATCCACACAAACGGCCAAACTAGCCTTCCTTCCGAAAGTCGGTGATGGGATTTGACGTGTGTGTAAAAAGTTATGCGTGCGTTCACACGCGGAACCTCGGTTTATAGTCTTATTTGAAGGACTGTGTGGGGAATGGAGTCAGAACCAAGTTAACTCCGAGGGGGGAAAAAAAAATCCTCTGTACAGAAAACGGCCCCTCCGGAGATTCGAAACCCGCAAAACCTTGGATTACGAGTCCGGCGCTCTACCAACTGAGCTATTCCGGCCCCCCGTCTGTGTTTTCAAGAGGGCGGAGCGTCTGCTCAAAGTTCTTCTAGACATTCCTTGGGGGGGGGGGGGGGGGGGGGGGGGGGGGGGGGCTAGGGTGGTACCTGTGAGCTTGGACCTTACAGCCAGTCTCACAGGTCCATGTTCGGGCGGAGCAACTATCCCCAACCCGGCGGGTCCCCGGGTGGCGGATAGGGGGTCGGCCCCAGATACGAGGGTTAGCTGCGATGTAAGTCAGGCTTGCCTGGTCGAATAAGCAGAATCAGGGTCCGGGACCAACTAGCGATGTTCCTACCAGGACGGGGGCGGGGGGCGGGTAAACAGGTTGGCACTCTTACACAATAAATCAATTTCCCCAAGTGTCCCTGTGAGAGGTTCATCATGCGAGTAAGAGGCGCATAAAAACCCTCTAGTCCCCGAGAAGGAAAACCTCGGAGAAACAAACCCAGGGTAGGGGATGCTCATCAGCCTTGGTCGGCAAGTCGCCTACGAGAGGGAAACTCGGACAACAAAACCAACGCCGACAGACGGATGTACTGGGCCCTTGGCGCGTAACGGCAGTACAACGCATCTACATCAGGGATGGACAACCTCACAAATTTCGATTATGGTGTTCTCTACTAGAGGTGGTAGTGTGCGTGTGTGCTGTGGGTGTGTGAATGGGTGTGTGAGTGTGTGTGTGTGAGTGTGAGTGTGGTGAGTGATTGTGAATGTGTGGTGAATGTGCAATGTGTGTGGGTGGGAATGGGTGTGTGTGTGTCATGTGAGAAGAGGAGAGAGAGAGGAGAGAGAGACAGATGAGACGAGAGTGAACAACCATGAGTTAATCTGACAATTAGATTGGTTTTCAGTCCGTCAGTCAGTGTCAGTGTGTGTGTGTGTGTGTGTGTGACGTGAGGGAGGCGTGAGTGTGGTTGCACTATGCAATGCGTGCGGCGAGTGTGAGTGTATGCGTGCGAGGCGTGGGAGTGCTGTGTAGTTGCGTGGGCGTGCTTGCATGTGTTACAAACTACTGAATGGAGAATGGGTTGAAAAACAGACTTTGGGGGGGAGAATGCGATTTACACAGCGTGCCGGGCACCCTGCACGGGAGAGCGGAGAGAGGGAGGAGAGGAGAGAGGGACAGATAAGTCGGTGGGCAGGGGCGGGACAGAGCGGCGGCGGCCACGAGGCCACAATCTGGGCAGTTGTCAGGAGCTGAGGGTGGGAATGGGAGGAAAGGGTTGTTGGATAGATTAGAAGGCTCATGGAGGGAAAGGAAACCCATGAAATGATAAGATAGAGGAGAGAGCAAAAAAATAAAAGAAAAAAAAAAGAAAAGAAACCCACAAGAAAACAAAAAAAAGGGAAAAAAAAAAAAAAAAAAAAAAAAAAAAAAACAAAAAACAAAGTGGAATGGGCCAAAACACAAAAAAACAGAAAAAAAAAAAAAAAAAAATAAAAAAGGTGCATCCGAGTACGAGGAAGAGAAGGGTTGTTGGTAAGAGGGGAAGACAAGAGAAGGCCAGGAAAGAATAGTAAGATAAGCACAAAACAAAGAAAGAAAACAAGAGAAAGAAATATAAACGAAAAAAAGGGGGGAAAAAGTGACGTGAGGGAGGAGAGAGAGAGGGGTTGCCGGGCGGATGGGTGGGGGGGGGGCGGGGGGGCGGGGGTGGGGGGGAGGTGGGGGGGTGGGCCGGGGACGGGGGCCGGGGGGGGGGGGGGTGGGGGGCGCCAGGAGCAGCGCGCAGAGAACGCCAGAGAAGACCGCACAGCACAGAGGACCAGCGAGTCGCCAGGACAGCAGAAGAGGATGAGGGAAAAAGAAACCAGACAGACAGACCGACAGACCGAAAGAGAGAGGGAGTGAGACTGAGAGGAGGGAGAGATAGCGAGAGAGGGAGGAGAGAGAGAGAGGAAGGGGCTTTGGGAGGAGAGAGAGAGAGAGCGACGATGAGAGAGGGAGAGAGAGAGGAGACGAGGGGAGAGAGAGAGGAGAGGGAGTGCCGGGAGAGATTTTTTCGTATAGTACGAAGCTCTAGGTACACATTTCGGATGGGAGAGTGCAAGATTGCAGTACTAAAAAAAAAAAAAAAAAACTACCGGAAAAGAAAGAAGCACAAAAAGATAGAAAAATAAAGTCGAACATTGAAGAAAAAACAAAAAAAGGAAAAAAAAGGAAAAGAAGGAAGAAAAAGAAGAAGACAGGACATAGAATAAAAGAATAGAAAAAGAGAACGAAGAGAAGAAAAGAAGAAAAGGAAAGAAAAGAAGAATAAAACAACAAAACTAAGAATCAACACATAAAAGAAGAGAAAAGAAGAAGAAAAAGGAAAGAAAAACAGAAACACAAAAAAAATAAAAGAAAGAATAACGAATATAAACCCAAGGAAAAAAGGTGCAGGGAAGAAAATGATTGTCTCTGACACCCCCCCCCCCCCCCCCCCCAAAAACAAAAAAAAAAAGCAAGAAAGGAGGTAACAAAGAACAGGAAAAAGAAAGAAAGAGAAGAGAAACAAAAAGAAACACAGGAAGAAAGAACCAAAGAAGAAAAAACATTCACACAACCCGGGTTTGGCATAGGAAAAAGAAATGAAAGTGAAAAAGAAACATGCAAAAGAGACTGTTAGAACAAAATATTGAAGGGAAAGAAAAAGGAAGAAAGGACCAGTTAAGGGACACAGATTTAACAGTTTAACAACAACACAACACAACACCACAACAACACCACACACAAACTCATCACCAAACATCACACAAACGTAGCCACCACAACACAAAACCACGCGCTCCTCAACACACCACACAAACCAGCACCATACCCACCACCCCACACGCGCAACGCGTGCGCGAGGCCCCCACACCCCCCACCAACAACCACACAAACCACACACACACCACACACACCACCCACAAACCACACACACACCACCCGTTCACCCCCACACGTCCACTCTTCCTGGTCTGTTTTTGTTCACCGTCATCCCCACCGAACAGTCCACCACCGTGTAAAAGCAGTGCGGTTGTCAATTCTCTCTCTCTCTCTCTCTCTCTCCCCCCACTCTCTTTCTCCTCTCTCCTCATGAGCGTGCGGTGCGTGACATGTTTGTATGTAGGTATGTGTATACACACACACACACACACCACAAAACACACTAGTATATATATATAATATAATATATTGGTGTGTGTGTGTGTGGTTGCGCGCGCGCGCGCAATCGAGTTTGCATGGTGGTTCATGATGTCTGCCCTGTCTGTCCTGTCGTCTGTCTGTGCTGTCTTCGGTCCACATATAGCCAGGGGACAGCACCCACACACACGGGTAGTAGAAGCAGAAATCAATCGTGTGTGCTGGAAAGTCTGTGTGGTCTCCGATATACACATCAGGATGCTTCCGGTCTTGATAAGTGTGATGGGAAGGTTTGGGAGAGAGAGAGAGAAGAAGAAGGGGGGGGGTGGTGGTGGGGTTATGTTTTAAGCTTCTGCCTCTCCCACCTTAACACCAAAAAGACCCAGGCTTGCATTGAAGGGACGTGTCTATATTTCCCTGAGCGCTTGCTATCAATTTATTTAGCTTTGCGCTCTTCATGGGGGGGGG
>JADBJO010000096.1:1078299-1085799 GCA_016801955.1 Conus betulinus | reverse complement strand
ATACAGGTGAGAGACAGACAGACAGACAGACAGAGAGAGACACAGAGAGAGAGAGACAGAGAATGGACAGACCGACAGAGACTAATACAGGAGAGAGAGAGAGAGAGACAGACAGACAGACAGACAGACAGAGAGAGAAAAGAACAGACAGACATATAGACAAAGACAGACAGACAGACGGACAGACAGAGAATCTCTCTCTCTCTCTCTCTCTCTAAAGTGTGTGTGTGTGTGTGTGTGTGTGTGTGTGTGTGTGTGTGTGTGTGAACACTATAGGAGAGAGAGAGGAGAGAGATAAGAGAGAGAGACTGACTGACTGACGGGCAGACAGACAGACAAACAGTGATATGGGGGAGAGAGAGAGGTAGACAGACAGACAGATGACAGATGGGGCCGTCAATCCACTGACCGATTGACAGACAGAGAAACAGACAGACAGAGAGACATCTCCCATCCAGACCAGACAGAGAGACGCTGCAGATGTCGGTTCAGTGGACAGACAGTGGACTGGACCCCAGCGCATCCTACTCGGCACCAAGGACAGCATTTCACCGCCCTCTGTCTGACAGGAAAGGCTGCACACCAAGAATGAATTAATGCGTCAAGGGCCTTGCTTAATTAATGAAGGAGTCAGTAAGGTAATGTTGCTTATAGCCCAGCCGACCGCCAAGGGCCATATAAGGGCTGTCACCGCGTTGAAGTCAGCTCAGAAGTCATTCATTCACACAAGTCTATAAAATATATCTTCTTTGAAAAAAAAACATTTTTAATCCGAAATTTTGTTAAAAAAAAATCTTTCCACTATAAAATCTCAGATCCGATGAAAAATGTTATTTAGTCTCTTTCGAGAATTCAAAGATCGCATCAGGTGGGACATCTCTGAATAAGGTTTTCATGGAATCTGCTGTAAAATGTTTGTGTCTCACATCATGCAAGTCCCAACACTCTAGAAAAAAAGATGTTTCATTGCGAGTGGTACATGACATGGAATGCACCACGGAGGTCCTTCACTCTTTAGAAGGAAGGTACGACTGAGTAAAATACGAATGGCCGGTGTGCAGCCGGCACAGAACCGTTTTCTTCATTGCGACCATCAAATCTACTCATCTATATGAGAGGAACTCTTTTAGGTTTGGACGGTATTCCAGTCTTACGGCTTAAGGAGTCGAGTATTTTTAAAGACTGGCACAGTTAGATTGTTTTGAGAATTCTTATGGTGTCTGAAGGTTGATTCTCCTCATTTTTCTTTCATCTGGCCATCAAGGCACAAGCCAAAAAGTGGTTCCAAGTAGACAGATTAAAACCCATGGAAATGGGACTATTTGGGCGCTTCCAGCTGGCGCAAAGATATAGTGTCACGGGGGAGTGCAAAAAGGCCTGAAATGTGACGACGTCAGCTAAAGGGAAGCTCATGCATTTGAAGATTGTGATTTCATCGGCGAAAAAAAAAAATCCTTCAAAATAAGAAATGGCGGCGGGGAGCTGTTCTTTTTGATCCGTTATCAGTTTAACATCAAATGCTGACTCAGATTTATGGCAGGCTTCAAAACGCTAACATGAATTATTACAGTGTTTTGGTGCAAAATCCTCATTGTGGTGTATGGCCAGATGGTGAAGTTGGGGGGGGGGGGGGGGGGGAGAAAGTACTGGAGGGCCGGAGAGATGGGGGGGGGGGGGGATGAAAGTGCCAGGAAAATATGTTTTTAAAGGGAAATAGAAATAGTAAGTAAACTGAGTGGAACGTGGGAAGAGAGGGGGACAGGGATAGGGGCTGGAGGGGCTGGAGAGGAGTGGTGCGCGGGGGGGGGGGGGGGGGGGTGGTGGAGCTGAAAGTCATGACGTGAAGAGGACAGAGATAACTGAACGAAAAGGCCGGTGGGAAGGGGCGGGGGGGGGGGGGGGGGGGGGGGGGGGTGAGGCAGGGGGTGGGGGGGGATGAATCGAAGGGTGTAAACTTTGTTCTGCGTGCAAGGTCGGGTGATGTTCTTGTAACTTTCGTTTTTTGTTTGTTTTTTTTCGCTGGGTCATTTTTTTTTTTTTTTTCTCCTCCCTAGTTCTGTCCTTCAAATTTTCGGTTTCGGTCCTCTCTCTCTCTCTCTCTCCCTCTCTCTCTCTCTCTCTCTCTCTCTCTCTCTCTCTCTCCTCGTTTATTCGTTCTTGTTGGTTTGTTTCCCGTTGGTTTGTTTTCCCGTTTATCATTACGCTTCTTCACAGAGGGACCGACAAGCTTCTTCACAGAGGGACAGACAAGCAGAAACAGACAGACAGACGTATAGACAGGCAAAGAGAACAACAATGTGCAATATCAACGAGGTAGCCGATTAGTTTGTTTTGCTTTTTATTGCCCAGAAAATGCAACATGACGTCATCGGTTTCCCCCAACATGACATCTGAAAGAACGTAAAATATTGAATGTGTGTAATTAATTAAGCATTTCTTCCAGCGGTGTCTTCTGAAGTTGTCCAAGTTCTTTAAGTTTAATTAAACGAAAAGACTTCGACTGAAATTACTTAAGGGTGAAAAGCATATTCTTGCTGTATACTCATGAGTATTGCTGTTTCAGCAATGCCGTTTGTGGTAACGAGTGATTATGTGTGTGCATTTTATTTTGTATTCATGCTTATAAACATTGCCCATCGTTATCATCCTCCATACCCTAAAAGGGGTAAACCGTGGTATATAATTATTGTCATTGTTATTGACAGACACACAGAGAGGGATTCACAGACATACACAGACAGAGGGAGGAGAAGAAAAAAAATAGACAGAAATAGACAAACACAATGAAAGATCGATAGACACTTGCGAACGGACACACAGGGTAGACAAAGAGAGAGACCAGTAGAACAGACAAAAAAAAAAAAAAAAAAAAAAAAAAAAAAAAAAAAAACGGGACAGACAGACTGGCAGACAGAGACAGACAGACGGAAAGTAAAGTAAGAAGCAGGAGGACACCCACTGTACAGAGACGGAGATTTCGTGCGCGCGCGTGTGTGTGTGTGTGTGTGTGTGGGGGGGGTGGGGGGTGTGGGGGGGGGGGGGGGGGGGGGGGGTGAGGGGGAGGGGGTGGGGGGTCGCATGCGTGTGTGTGTATGTGTGTGTGTGTATACGTGCACGCATATGTGTACATGTATGTGTGAGTGTTCATGTGTGTGTGTGTGTGAGAGAGAGAGAGAGAGAGAGAGAGAGAGAGACAGTGAAAAATCCAGCAGATGATCAGAATCTTTGACCATCGTCGGTGTCTAAAAACACACGCCATGTTCTTTCCACCGTCCTCTCTGTCGTGAAGGGCAGAAGGGGGGGGCAATTTGTCAGCTGCATAACAAATCCGGGGTGCATAACAAATGGGGATGAATAGTTCTGGGATATATATATATATATATATATATATATATATATATATATATATATATATATATATATATATATATATATATATATATCCGCTATTGGCGCAGAAGGGGCGTGGATGAAGGGCGTGACACGGATGGTGTATTGGGGCATAGGGGCGGATTATAAGCATGACATGATGGGCGGATTGGACAGAGGTAACAGGAGGCGCGGGTGAAGAGTGTGACATGGTGGGCGTATTGGGGCAGAGAGGGTGCGGATGCAGAGCGTGACATGGAGGGCGTATTGGGGCAGAGAGGGTGCGGATGCAGAGCGTGACATGGTGGGCGTATTGGGGCAGAGAGGGTGCGGATGAAGAGCGTGACATGGTGGGCGTATTGGGGCAGACAGGGTGCGGAAGAAGAGCGTGACATGGTAGGCGTATTGGGGGCAGACAGGATGCGGATGGAGAGCGTGACATGGTGGGCGTATTGGGGCAGACAGGGTGCGGATGAAGAACGTGACATGGTGGGCGTACTGGGCAGAGGGGGCGGGTGAAGAGCGTGACATGGTGGGCGTATTGGGGCAGAGAGAGGGTGCGAATGCAGAGCGTGACATGGTGGGCGTATTGGGGCAGAGAGGGTGCGGATGCAGAGCGTGACATGGTGGGCGTATTGGGGGGCAGAGAGGGTGCGAATGCAGAGCGTGACATGGTGGGCGTATTGGGGCAGAGAGGGGTGCGGATGCAGAGCGTGACATGGGGGGCGTATGGGGGCAGAGAGGGTGCGGATGCAGAGCGTGACATGGTGGGCGTATTGGGGCAGAGAGGGTGCGGATGCAGAGCGTGACATGGTGGGCGTATTAGGGCAGAGAGGGTGCGGATGAAGAGCGTGACATGGTGGGCGTATTGGGGCAGACAGGGTGCGGAAGAAGAAGAGCGTGACATGGTAGGCGTATTGGGGCAGACAGGATGCGGATGGAGAGCGTGACATGGTGGGCGTATTAGGGCAGACAGGGTGCGGATGAAGAACGTGACATGGTGGGCGTATTGGGGCAGAGGGGGCTCGGATGAAAGAGCATGACATGGTGGGCGTATTGGGGCAGACAGAGTGCGGATGAAGAGCGTGACATGGTGGGCGTATTGGGGAGGAGGGGGCGCGGATGAAGAGCGTGACATGGTGGGCGTATTGGGGCAGAGAGGGTGCGGATGAAGAGCGTGACATGGTGGGGCGTATTGGGGCAGAGAGGGGTGCGGATGAAGAGCGTGACATGGTGGGCGTACTTAGCAGAGGGGGCGCGGTTGAAGGGCGTGACATGGTGGGCGTATTGGGGCAGAGAGGGTGCGGATGAAGACGACGTGACATGGTGGGCGTATTGGGGCAGAGGGGGGCGGATGACGAGCGTGACATGGTGGGCGTATTTGGGGCAGAGAGGGTGCGGATGAAGAGCGTGACATGGTGGGCGTATTTGGGGCAGAGAGGGTGCGGGTGCGGATGAAGAGCGTGACATGGTGGGCGTATTGGGGCAGAGGGGGGCGCGGATGAAGAGCGTGACATGGTGGGCGTATTGGGGCAGAGGGGGGCGCGGATGAAGAGCGTGACATGGTGGGCGTATTGGGGCAGAGAGGGGGTGCGGATGAAGAGCGTGACATGGTGGGCGTATTGGGGCAGAGAGGGTGCGGATGAAGGACGTGACATGGCGGGCGTATTGGGGCAGAGAGGGGCGCGGATGAAGAGCGTGACATGGTGGGCGTATTGGGCAGAGAGGGTGCGGATGAAGAGCGTGACATGGTGGGCGTATTGGGGCAGAGAGGGTGCGGAAGAAGAGCGTGACATGGTGGGCGTATTGGGGCAGAGGGAGAGCGCGGATGAAGAGCGTGACATGGTGGGCGTATTGGGGCATAGAGGGTGCGGATGATGAAGAACGTGACATGGTGGGCGTATTGGTGCAGAGAGGGTGCGGATGAAGAGCGTGACATGGTGGGCGTATTGGGGCAGAGAGGGTGCGGATGAAGAGCGTGACGTGGTGAGCGTATTGCTGTAGAGAGGGTGCGGATGAAGAGCGTGACATGATGGGCGTACTGGGCAGAGGGGGCGCGGATGAAGAGCGTGACATGGTGGGCGTATTGGGGCAGGGAGGGTGCAGATGAAGAGCGTGACATGGTGGACGTATTGGGGCAGAGAGGGTGCGGATGAACCGTGTGATATGGTGGGCGTACTGGGCAGAGGGGGCGCGGATGAAGAGCGTGACATGATGGGCGTATTGGGGCAGGGAGGGTGCGGATGAAGAGCGTGACACGGTGTGCGTATTGAGGGCAGAGAGAACGTGGATGAAGAGCGTGACATGGTGGGCGTATTGGGGCATTAGGAGGCGCGGATGAAGAGCGTGACATGGTGGGCGTATTGGGCAAAGGGGGCGCGGATGAAGGGCGTGACATGGTTGTATTGGGCCACAATTAACGCACACAGAAGGTATGACGTGGGTGTCTTCTTGGGGGCAGACGATGAGGGGGGGTAAGGGGGGGAGGGGGGGGGGGGCATGCAGGGCATAACATGTCAATCAGTCGTTCAGTCGGTCGGTCGCTGGTTCAATCAGTCATTCATTCAGTTAGGATCAGGATCAGGATCAGGATCAAGACCTGTACGTTGCTGGAACCTTCCTAGGTTATAACAGCAACGGAGAAAAACAGAGTATCCCATATTCTTAGGGTTTTTTTTTTTTTCTTTTTTTTTTTTTTTTTTTTTTTTTTTTTTTTTTTTTTTTTTTTGCTAAAGCCCTCTTCAGTCGGTCAGCACACACGACATTTTCGCACCAGTTCGACTTAAAATCTGTGGGAAATGAATCTATCCCATAATTTCACTGGTTTTTGTGATACCACCTAACGTTTTTTTTATTATCTTTTTTTTTTTTCAAAGCCGGCCATGGCTTCAAACCTAAATTTTGTGTTGTTGTAGGTCGCCAAACTGGAAAATATGCTGTTCCTCCAGTTATCACTGAATGTCTTCTATTTTGCCGTTTTCGCTTATCACCTGGGCAGCACTTCATTTACACCTTTTGGTTCATTTTAAAAGTCGTTTTTAATGTGCGTGGCAGTATGATTTTTTAATGGTAGACATCGGTACGCCACTGGGTAGTGGTGGTGGTGGTGGTGGTGTCGTTGTGTTGTTGGTGGTGTGGTGGTGGTGGTGTGTGTGTGTGTGTGTGTGTGTGTGTGTGTGTGTGTGTGTGTGTGTGTGTGTGTGTGTGTGTGTGTGTGTGTGTGTGTGTGTGTGTGTGTGTGTGTGTGTGTGTGTGTGTGTGTGTGTGTGTGTGTGTGTGTGTGTCTGAGGTTTAGGGATAGGAAAAAACAGACAGGCAATTCTTTAATCTTCTACGTAACTTTTTTCATACTGCGGTCAAGTATGAGAAGGGCAAGGGGAAGGGGGGGGGGTGGGGGCAGCAGTTAAAAAAGACAACGAAAACAGTTGCATAATTTACAAAAGAGAAACTCGCATTTCACAGTGAACATATGCTATTCTTGAGAGAGAGAGAGAGAGAGAGAGAGAGAGAGAGAGAGAGAGAGAGAGAGAGAGAGAGAGAGGAGGGAGGGGGGGGGGACATCACTCTTTCCTTTTTCGACATTTTCTTTCTGGCCTAGCGCCATGGTGCCAGCCTCAAAGAGTGAGTTATCATCATCGTCTGTCTTCACTCGATAAACCCACCTTTGTTCGCCGCGTTGCCTGTCTGTCCACCTTATCTTTCTGCTTTCTCCGCCCTCTGTCCTTTTATTTTCTTTTTATTTATCTTTTTTGTTGTTGTTGTTGTTCGTCCTCATTTCTTTCCTTCCTTTCTTCTTTCTTTCTTTCTTTCTTTCTTTCTTTCTTTCTTTCTTTCTGTCTGTCTGTCTGTCTTTTCTTTATTTCTGTCTTTCTTTCTTTCCTTCTTTCCTTTTTTTTTTCTCTTTTTGTTTCTTTCTTTCTTGTTTTCTTTCTTTTTCTTTTTTTTCTTTCTTTCTTTCTCTCTTTCGTTATTATTCTTTGTTTCGTTGTTTCCTTTTGTTCTTTGTTTCTCTCTCTCTCTTTTCTTTCTTTCTTTACTTTTTCATGTGTTTCTCTCTCTCTCTCTCTCTCTCTCTCTCTCTCTCTCTCTCTCTCTCTCTCTCTCTCTCTCTCTCGCTTTTTCTGTCTTTCT
>JADBJO010000096.1:1050799-1065799 GCA_016801955.1 Conus betulinus | reverse complement strand
TCAAGAGTAGCAAAATTGTTTAATATACTAGATAGTGATAGAGGAGTCGATCCATCAACAAAAAACCCTCAACACCTGATTTATTTTTAAAGTTCTTTTGTTTTGAGACAATGAATCAGTAAATGATTGACACTTATAGAATCCCCACACACACGCGTGTGATTTGAAAGAGATGCATGATAAAATGAACATGATATCGAGTACTACTTTTTCCTTGGCTTGCAAACAATTAATGTTCAGGAACATCCTCCACCTCTCTCTCTCTCTCTCTCTCTCTCTCTCTCCCTCTCTCTCTCACCCACCCTCTCTCTATGTCACACACACACACACACACACACACACACACACACACACACACACACATGCACACACACACACGCACACACACATTGTTGCGTGCATAAAGAAAGAGAGGAGGAAAAATAGAGCACGACAAAATGATTCTATACAAAATCTTTTATTGATGAAAACATGTTCTTGTTTAAAATGTACAATTTCTTTTTTTTTTTTTTTTGGGGGGGGGGGGGGGGGGGGGTTGTCATGTCTTCAGATAGGCTAACTCCTTACTGATATAAATTACATTACATAAGACAGAAGCAAATTAAAAGACTAAGAGTATGTTGACGGAATTTTTTTGAAATATTGAAAAGAAACACAGCGATAATGATTATATAATAACAGCAATAATCACAATAATAAAGATAACAAACTAATAATGAAAATTTTGAAAATATGTAACATTACTAGGAATTAAAAAAAACACTGACATCCCCTCGCTCTCTGTTTCACACACACACACACACACACACACACACTCACACACACTCTCTCTCTCTCTCTCTCTCTCTCTCTCTCTCTCTCTCTCTCTCTAACTCGTTCCCCTCTGCATGCACGATCGCGTCACTTGAAAGCTTGTTAACAGATGTATTGAGTTTAATCATCTATGCAAACTAAGAAATAAAAGTACACAAACACAAAGCATGAGCGCGACAAAAAAAAAATATGTACAAAGCAGGGTTATATTATTACATTTGTCCATAGCAATCACTTTTCACAGAAGAATTAAAACCAGTTTGTAAAGATGATTAAAAATTCATGTAAAAGCTATAAATCTGTTCATTTGCAAGGGAACAATAAGGCATCATCTTTCTTTGTAATTAACAAATCTCTCTCTCTCTCTCTCTCTCTCTCTCTCTCTCTCTCTCACACACACACACACACACACAGAGGCAGACAGAGAATGAGAGATTATGATATGTGATGTACGAGCTGCTCGGGTTTGACTTGTAAACTGCATACAGCGTTTTAACCACCACACACTTCAAGTGCTTTAATAAAGTATTAAAGATATATTTAAAGGCCATCGTGTTCCCACACACTGACTTTGCAAATGTCACTCGGGGCTAACCGCAGCCCCTCTAGAAAAGAGTAAGCTTAAGTCACGGGAACTTAGGCACGCATTTGAGCAACGCTGCGTGAGTAACTGCCATGGTCATGACACTCGTGTTGCGTCTTTTTACGCTGCGATCTTTCCCGTGCCGAACTAACGCGCGACTGACTGACAGATCGTTTCAGTGCCAGAAGGTGGCAACTCCACAACAACAAACTCGTTCATCGTTGACATCGCCCGTGTTTACTTACTGATCGCACGATTATCTGAAAATAAAGATGACTGACTGAAGAAGAAAAAAAAATGGATCAGAAATCTTCAACGAAACTAAATAAGAATATAGGTTTCCCGATTCTGGATTCGACTTTAGAAAAGTAGTTACAGACTCAGAATCAAAAACTTACTTGGAGAATATTTCGACAGCGTCGCCCTGTCTTCTTCAGCTCACTGTTGCTGTTGTGGCAGCGAGGCCTGGTGGGACGACTGTTGTGTGGGGTGAACGGTTGTCAGGATCTGATTGTAGATGGGGGGGAAAGTCAAAGCCTTGATCTCTGTTCAGGCTGGGGCGTCTGGTCTTAATTTCGATGGCTTCTTTAACTTTTCTTTTTGTGAGGAAGGGCTCTGTAGATAAGATCTTGGTTTCTTGGGGGCTGAAAACTGTGGCCTGTGGCTTGTAGATGTTCATGTATGGCAGAAGTAGATCGGGTTTGGGTGTTCCTGTAGATGGGTGGTGAGTGGTCTTGCTGTCTCGCCAATGTAGGTGTGGGTACAGTCTTGACACCCTACCTGGTACACTACACCACAGTGCTTGAGGGGGTCCGTTTTGTCTTTGACATGGGTCAGTTGCTGGCGTAGGGAGTTGGTGGGTTTGTGGAACACTTTGCATCCATGTTGTTGGAAGGTCCTGGCTAGACGCTCTGAGACTCCTTTAATGTAAGGGATCCCCACTTTCACACTGTCCGTATCTGTAGAAGAAGGGTAGGGAACTCGAGGGGTGTCCCACATCCATGCAGGGTATCCATTAGCGGAAAGGGCAGTCTTGATGTGTTCTTCTTCTTTCAGCTCTTCCTCCTTAGTGGAACACAGTACAGAGGCTCTGTGCATGAGGGTGTTGACAACAGATCTCTTGTGCTGGAGGGGGATGGTTAGAGTGAAAGTTCAGATATTGGTCAGTGTGGGTGGATTTCCTATAGACGGTGGTCTCCACCCTGTCGTCATGGGTTCGGGTGATGAGTGTGTCCAGGAATGGGATCTTCCCTTCTGCTTCAGTTTCTGAAGTGAATTGGATACTGTCGTCGATGGAATTCTGGTGAGTGGTGAAGCTGTCAACCTCTGTCTCCTGTATGCGGGTCATGGTGTCATCCACATAGCGGTACCACATGCTGGGAGGGTTGGCAGCGGTCTCAAGGGCTACTTTTTCAAAATGTTCCATGTACAGGTTGGCTAGCACTGGAGATACTGGCGAACCCATGGCAGCTCCTTGTTTCTGCTGGTAGAACTCATGGTTGAATGAAAAGTAGGTGCTAGTGAGGCACACAGTTCCAACAGTTCTAGCACTTGTTCTGTAGTGAGTTCACACCGGTGACGAAGGCGGTAGTCATCCTCAATCTTCTCCCGAATGACTTGGAGAGCCTTAGGTACAAGGATGCTAGTGAAAAGTGCACAAACATCATAGGAGACAAGTTTCTCCCCGGAGCCATTGCTGGTTTTCCATCTTCTGTACAAAATCTGTGCTGTTGACTATGTGGTGCTCGGTCTTGCCCAACTGAAGGTCCCAATACTTGTGTCAGGAATTTGGAGGCTTTGTACATGACACTGCCACAGCTGGACGCAATGGGGCGGAGGGGGGCATCCTTCTTGTGTATCTTGAGGTAATCCATACAGCTTAGACGTGGATTCTGAAGTGGGGTAAAGACGTTGGTAAAGATTAGGGGAGATAGAATCTTCTTTCTTCCATTTCTTTAGTAGGTTGATAAGCTGGTTTTTCACTTTCTTCGTAGGGTCAGTGTTGAGTTTTTCCTAGGTGTCTGTATCACTGGGAAGGGTCTGTACTTTCTTGTTGTACTCATCTTTCGGTAACAATACTGTGGTCCTACCTTTGTCAGCTGGAAGGATGACGATGCTGTCGTCCTGTCTCAAGTTTTTTCAGGGCTTGTTTTTCCTCTCGTGAAATGTTGGACTTGGGTGGCTTACTGGACTTTACTGACTTTGACCACTTCGCTCCATAGGCTGTCAGCTGTGGCTTGGTCTTTGATCTGGCTGCACGCTGCTTCAGTGGAAGCTACGATTTCCTTGACTGGAATCGATGTGGGCGCAACACAGAAGCTAAGTCCTTTCTTCACCACACTTGATTCACTGTCACTGAGAGCACGGTTGGAGAGATTGACAATCCATTGTTGGTGTCTATGACCTCCAACGCCATCAGCTCTCAGTGACGGTGAATCAAGTGTGCTGAAGAAAGGACTTAACTTCTGTGTTGCGCCCACATCGATCCAGTCAAGGAAATCGTAGCTTCCACTGAAACAGCGTGCAGCCAGATCAAAGACCAAGCCACAGCTGACAGCCTATGGAGCGAAAGTGGTCAAAGTCAGTAAGTCCAGTAAGCCACCCAAGTCCAACATTTCACGAGAGGCAAAACAAGCCCTAAAAAAACTTAAGACAGGACAACAGCATCGTCATCCTTCCAGCTGACAAAGGTAGGACCACAGTATTGTTACCGAGAGAGGAATACAACAAGAAAGTACAGACCCTTCTCAGTGATACAGACACCTAGGAAAAACTCAAGACTGGCCCTACAAAGAAAGTGAAAAACCAGCTTATCAACCTACTAAAGAAATGGAAGAAAGAAGATTCTATCTCCCCTAATCTTTACCAACGTCTTTACCCCACTTCAGAATCCACGCCTAAGCTGTATGGATTACCAAGATACACAAGAAGGATGCCCCCCTCCGCCCATTGTGTCCAGCTGTGGCAGTGTCATGTACAATGCCTCCGAATTCCTGACACAAGTATTGGGACCTTCAGTCGGCAGACTGAGCACCACATAGTCAACAGCACAGATTTTGTACAGAAAATGGAAAACCAGCAAATGGTTCCAAGGGAGAAACTTGTCTCCTATGATGTATGTGCACTTTTCACTAGCATCCCTGTACCCCAAGGCTCTCCAAGTCAATCGGGAGAAGATTGAGGATGACTACCACTTATCACCAGTGTGAACTCACTACAGAACAGGTGCTAGAACTGTTGGAACTGTGCCTCACTAGCACCCACTTTTCATTCAACCATGAGTTCTACCAGCAGAACAAGGAGCTGCAATGGGTTCACCAGTATCTCCAGTGCCAGCCAACCTGTACATGGAACATTTTGAAAAAGTAGCCCTTGAGACCGCTGCCAACCCTCCCAGCATGTGGTACCGCTATGTGGATGACACCACGACCCGCATACAGGAAGATGGAGGTTGACAGCTTCACCACTCACCTGAACTCCATCGACGACAGTATCCAATTCACTTCGGAAACTGAAACAGAAGGGAAGATCCCGTTCCTGGACACACTCATCACCCGAACCCATGACGACAGGGTGGAGACCACCGTCTATGGAACCCACCTACACTGACCAATATCTGAACTTTCACTCTAACCACCCCTTCCAGCATAAGAGATCTGTTGTCAACACCCTCATGCACAGAGCCTCTGTACTGTGTTCCACTAAGGAGGAAGAGCTGAAAGAAGAAGAACACATCAAGACTGCCCTTTCCGCTAATGGATACCCTGCATGGATGTAGGACAACCCTCGAGTTCCCTACCCTTCTTCTACAGATACGGACAGTGTGAAAGTGGGGATCCCTTACATTAAAGGAGTCGCTAAGCATCTAGCCAGGACCTTCCAACAACATGGATGCAAAGTGTTCCACAAACCCACCAACTCCCTATGCCAGCAACTGACCCATGTCAAAGACAAAACGGACCCCCTCAAGCAGTGTGGTGTAGTGTACCAGGTAGGGTGTCAAGACTGTACCCATACCTACATTGGCGAGACAGCAAGACCACTCACCACCCGTCTACAGGAACACCAAAACCGATCTACTTCTGCCATACATGAACATCTACAAGCCACAGGCCGCAGTTTCAGCCCCCAAGAAACCAAGATCTTATCTACAGAGCCCTTCCTCACAAAAAGAGAAGTTACAGAAGCCATCAAAATTAAGACCAGACGCCCCAGCCTGAACAGAGATCAAGGCTTTGAACTTTCCCCCCATCTACAATCAGATCCTGACAACCGTTCACCCCACACAACAGTCGTCCCACCAGGCCTCGCTGCCACAACAGCAACAGTGAGCTGAAGAAGACAGGGCGACCCTGTCGAAATATTCTCCACGTAAGTTTTGATTCCGAGTCTGTAACTACTTTCCAACGAAACTGTCTCGAAGTATGTTGCGGAGGTTACTGTGATGAATTACTTGGATTTTTTCTTTCTCCCCCCCTCCTTCCCTTCCCCCTGAGTATATATATGTATAAAAAAAATACTTTGCTGCATAGTCTTTCTCGTCTCTTCCCCAAAACACACACACACACACATACAAACACACGCGCGTGCGCGAGCGCATGCGCGCGCACACTCCTAACATGGAATAATTTTAACCTTTGTTATCATTGTATTACGCACAAGGGATCAGCATAAAACATGTGTATTAAGACGGAAAACATCATGACTACATTATTCGTATGTTAAAATGCAAGATACACTTTTAAAAAATTAGATCTTATTTCTCTGATGTACAAAAAAAGCAACAAACAATCCGACAGAAACATGAATAAGAAAAATTTGTGATGACCTTTCCTGACCCTCCGCTTCTCTTTTTTTTTTTCAAATATATGTCAGTCAAGTATGTGGCACACATTACATAACTCCGAGTAATCTTTTGTAACTCTCACGGACTTTCATTTCTTTTAAGGCAGTATGACCAAAGATAAATGTTAAACAGCATGTCAACAGGCAGGCTGACAGACAGGAATTGTTGAGATTATGTCCTATCAGCTGAAGGCTCTTAAAGGACGCGTAAACAAGAACACCCATCCCACCCGACCCTCCCCCCCCTTTACCGTTATCAAGTGCCTACACCTCGAAGTAAGCGAAGGTACCTCACCTCACCAAGACTCCCCGCGTCAGACCGCCCCATGGGAGTAATGGCAGCAAGGTGGACTCTCCGAAGGCAGACCAAGGACTGACAACTGAATGGACAATGTCAAGAACAGAGGCGAGTTCCGCAGATGGCAAAAAATCTCGCGAGGTGGCTGGCCTGAGTCCTCGGCGGCGAGGGATGCGAGAGGCGAGGAGTGGAAACAAGAGGGCGAAACACAAACATTCAAACGAACCACGTGACAGCTTCTTTAAGTTCCCCTTTGCGGGTGAAGGGTCGGCGTTTTGATGGTTTTCTGTACCAATCACAGAACGGTTATTTCTTTCTGTGCAGCAATTACTTGTTACGACTGTCAACCATTTTGCCATGGCGCACGAGAGAGCCCCACAACACTCAAGCGACCTCTCACCTTTTCCCACCCCGGCTCACTGCTTAGGGTGTACTATAAAAACGCCTACGCTCACCAAGCTCGCCAGAATTCTCACACCACCTCGCCTCTATGAAACGCACGAATGGACAGCCTCTACTCTACCCTGCCGCACTTGATTGCCTGGAGAGGAATGTGGCGATCCCTCATTGCCCCAAGCGTCTGTCACGGCGGCTCTATAATCAGATGTCCTGACACACTAATGAACCAATACAGTGGCAACTTTCTCTGCAGTTTTAAGCCAAATTTCCAAGCTCAACACTGGCCTACAACGTTTGCTTTCTGTTTACATGGAGCAGGTATGCGTGACAGACAGACAACACGTGACATTTTCAAATCTGATTCGTTCATAGCGCAGATCATACTGTGTCTAAATTTTAGTGAAAATTTTCAATACATTAAAGTTCGTTTCAATTTTGCACGATTGATTTTGTTTAAGCAGGAAAAAAAAAAAAAAGATGCAAATACCATTTTGAAACTTCTCTGCTTTTTGATTCTGTGTGATATTGGACAGTGGAAATAAGCGCGAAGAGAATAACCAGATAATGTTTGATGAGATCAGGACCACACATTATGAGAAAACCAAGTTCTTGTGGGAAAAAATAATACCTGATCGGACAATGGGTAATGCGTAATTAAGTGACCCAAGACATCAGAGCGAGAGAGATACTAAGGTCTAGTTTGAAAAGAAACCTTTCATTCTCACGTCATGAACAGAAGGAGAATTTGGCACTTCCTCAACTGCCGTCCAGGCTGATAACAACTCACGCTTGCTGAATCCACTCTCCAGAACTAAAGGCCTTCGGGCTTCCAACGTATTGGTTTATCTGGCTTCCCTCTCCCTGCTGACTCTTGCTTTACCACAGGGAAGAAATGATACGTTGCCTCAGTCCCCCGAAACCTCTCCATCGTGCCAAGTTCAAGACACACTCTGCTCACTGGACTGAAGGACAATAGGACAATGCCAGACACACACACACACACACACACGTGACAATGCAGCAACATTATGCTTGCAGGAGCCATGAATCTGGTTAACCAAAGAAAGTGTCATCATCAGAGCACAAGATGGTCGTGCCTGTTGCCATGCACAATGTTTGTCTTACTTTCTTCTTTTTCTTTTTTTTTTTTTTTTTTTTTTTTAAACAGAGTTGTCATAATTTGTGTTCTAAGCATTACGGGGCTAAAAGCTTACACCTGCGTTGCCACGTGGTCTTTGTCGCGAGATCTCGAGTTTAACAACTGATGACAGTCCTTTCCAATGAAATATTCAGCTCGAATCTGAAAAAATACTGTTGCGTACATCCTGTCAAAGGGTGTATGGTTATATTATGGCCAACGTTTGGACTGATCTTCACAGAGACGCTGGTAACGCTTCATCTCTATGACAAAAACTTGCGACAGGCAATTGAGAGAAAAAAAATTACTCATTTTCACTGGAAAACACCACACTCGCACATCAAAATATAAGAATCAAGCTTGGCATCAATCCTTGAAATCTTTTCCACCATTCTCGGGCAGAAAACCGTGTCTTCTTCTGTTGGCTGTTTCATCCCTGTTACCCCGCAGGAAATTTTTAAAAAATGATAAAATCATACAATCCTGTGATCTTTTTCTGCCAGCCCCCAAGTGTTTTCATTTCAACCCTGACAGAAAACAAAACCATTCCTTTTTTCCACCAAGATCCTTTCCATTCCGAAATCGTACACTGGAATTGGACGGACACGACCCAAATCTGATTAAAACCACGACACCCGATCCAAGGGATCGGGAGTCGGATTAAAACATGTGATCCCGCCCACAACTCAGGAAACGAAGCAGCGCACGTGCAGTCAGCGAAAATCTGCCACTGCCTCTGGCTGCTCGCTTACATACCCCCCCCCCCCCCCCTCCCCCCACTCAAAACCCACTGGCAGTCTTGATACATTTCCCAAACATGCAATGCATTCACAGCTCTAAGACAAAAAACAGACACGATAGTTCTCATTTTCACCCCCAAAAGAGCATGCATACATACACTTTCCGATCACACCTCGCCGGTCTTTTCTATGTTAAGTGCCTGCCGTTGACATGGAAACGTCCCAGAACTACCACCACAGAAGCTGGAGGGTTGCCAGGACGACCACCAGGAAGAGGCTGGAGGTCAAGGACGAAGCGGCGCCGATGCGGCATTTCAGCGTGTGGTACCTGCAAAGAAGCACAGCAACAGTTGGGTTAGCTTAACCATGGAATGCTTCAACACCCCCCCCCCCCCCCCCCCTCGATTTCTCCTCTTTTGTCTCGTCTCCTCCGTTTCTCGGCTAAAACTTCAATATCATTACTGGTCTTCTTTCCTTTTTTTCCCATTCGTAATCGGTCCTAGTCCAGCCATTCTGGTAGTCCCATCTCGTCTCTATGAATGAAGCTTAAACAAGACATTAATAAGATCAGACTCAGAATCAAAAACTTACTTGGAGAATACTTCGACAGGGTCGCCCTGTCTTCTTCAGCTCACTGTTGCTGTTGTGGCAGCGAGGCCTGGTGAGACGACTGTAGTGTGGGGTGAACGGTTGTCAGAGATCTGACTGTAGATGGGGGGAAGTTCAAAGCCTTGATCTCTGTTCAAGCTGGAGCGTCTGGTCTTAATTTCGATGGCTTCTTTAACTTTTCTTTTTGTGAGGAAGGGCTCTGTAGATAAGATCTTAGTTTCTTGGGGGCTGAAACTGTGTCCTGTGGCTTGCAGATGTTCATGTATGGCAGAAGTAGATAGGTTTTGGTGTTCCTGTAGACGGGTGGTGAGAGTGGTCTTTCTGTCTCGCCAATGTAGGTATGGGTACAGTCTTGACACCCTACCTGGTACACTACACCACACTGCTTGAGGGGTCCCGTTTTGTCTTTGACATGGGTCAGTTGCTGGCACAGGGAGTTGGTGGGTTTGTGGAACACTTTGCATCCATGTTGTTGGAAGGTCCTGGCAAGACGCTCTGAGACTCCTTTAATGTAAGGGATCCCCATTTTCACACTGTCCGTATCTGTAGAAGAAGGGTAGCGAACTCGAGGGTTGTCCGACATCCATGCAGGGTATCCATTAGTGGAAAGGGCAGTGTTGATGTGTTCTTCTTTCAGCTCTTCTTCCTTCTTAGCAGAACATAGTACAGAGGCTGTGTGCATGAGGGTGTTGACAACAGATCTCTTGTGCTGGAGGGGGTGGTTAGAGTGAAAGTTCAGATATTGGTCAGTGTGGGTAGGTTTCCTACAGACGGTGGTCTCCACCCTGTCGTCATGGGTTCGGGTGATGAGTGTGTCCAGGAACGGGATCTTCCCTTCTGCTTCAGTTTCCGAAGTGAATTGGATACTGTCGTCGATGGAGTTCAGGTGAATGGTGAAGCTGTCAACCACCGTCTCCTGTATGTGGGTCGTGGTGTCATCCACCCACATGTTGGGAGGGTTGGCAGTGGTCTCAAGGGCTACTTTTTCAAAATGTTCCATGTACAGGGTGGCTACCACTGGAGATACTGGTGAACCCATGTCAGCTCCTGTTTTCTGCTGGTAGAACTCATGGTTGAATGAAAAGTAGGTGCTAGTGAGGCACAGTTCAAACAGTTCTAGCACCTGTTCTGTAGTGAGTTCACACCGGTGACGAAGGTGGTAGTCATCCTCAATTCTCTCCCAAATGACTTGGAGAGCATCCCTGTACCCAAGGCTCTCCAAGTCATTCGGGAGAAGATTGAGGATGACTACCAACTTCGTCACCGTGTGAACTCACTACAGAACAGGTGCTAGAACTGTTGGAACTGTGCCTCACTAGCACCTACTTTTCATTCAACCATGAGTTCTACCAGCAGAAACAAGGAGCTGCCATGGGTTCGCCAGTATCACCAGTGCTAGCCAACCTGTACATGGAACATTTTGAAAAAGTAGCCTTGAGACCGCTGCCAACGCTCCCAGCATGTGATACCGCTATGTGGAAGACACCACGACCCGCATACAGGAGACAGAGGTTGACAGCTTCACCACTCACCTGAACTCCATTGACGACAGTATCCAATTCACTTCAGAAACTGAAGCAGAAGGGGAAGACCCCGTTCCTGGACACACTCATCACCCAACCCATGACGACAGGGTGGAGACCACCATCTATAGGAAACCCACCCACACTGACCAATATCTGAACTTTCACTCTAACCACCCCCTCCAGCACAAGAGATCTGTTGTCAACACCCTCATGCACAGAGCCTCTGTACTGTGTTCCACTAAGGAGGAAGAGCTGAAAGAAGAAGAACACATCAAGACTGCCCTTTCCGCTAATGGATACCCTGCATGGATGTGGGACAACTCTCGAGTTCGCTACCCTTCTTCTACAGATACGGACAGTGTGAAAATGGGGATCCCTTACATTAAAGGAGTCTCAGAGCGTCTTGCCAGGACCTTCCAACAACATGGATGCAAAGTGTTCCACAAACCCACCAACTCCCTACGCCAGCAACTGACCCATGTCAAAGAAAAACGGACCCCCTCAAGCACTGTGGTGTAGTGTACCAGGTAGGGTGTCAAGACTGTACCATACCTACCTACATGGCGAGACAGCAAACCAACTCACCACCCGTCTACAGGAACACCAAAACCGATCTACTTCTGCCATACATGAACATCTGCAAGCCACAGGACACAGTTTCAGCCCCCAAGAAACCAAGATCTTATCTACAGAGCCCTTCCTCACAAAAAGAAAAGTTAAAGAAAAACCATCAAAATTAAGACCAGACGCCCCAGCCTGAACAGAGATCAAGGCTTTGAACTTTCCCCCATCTACAATCAGATCCTGACAACCGTTCACCCCACACAACAGTCGTCCCCACCAGGCCTCGCGCTGCCACAACAGCAACAGTGAGCTGAAGAAGACAGGCGACCCCTTCGAATATTCTCCAAGTAAGTTTTTGATTCTGAGTCTGTAACTACTTTTCTAATGTCGAATCAAGAATCCAGAAACCTATATTCTTAACAATAAGATGTTGTTTCTGTCAAGGGACGCTACACTATTAGCTATATATATTGTGATATTTGTAATCGAAGAGTGGCTTTCAATTGCATCGTCGCTTGGATACTGTTCGCTCGCAGATGATTTTACAGAATATAATCTGTTTCCACTACCATCTGCCCCGCTGGCAAACGCTCTAACCATTGACTACATCCCCTCCTCCTCCCTTCCCTCTCTCCTCTGGCCCGCTCCAGGTTCTTACTGCAGGAAAACTGAAAGGTCTTCCTTGCATGTTTTCCCCAGACAAATAAAATCCAGTTCATTGAATGAATGTTCTGTTCAACGTGTTTCCACCAAATTTAGTGATATTACACTGGACGCGGGGGGGGGGGGGGGGGGGGGTTAGAACACGTGCTCGCACACACACAGAGAGACATTACATAAAAAATATACGCATACAAACAAACCCACCCACCTTAACATAGACGATTACGCTACAATAGCATTACAATACTTAGTAATCGCAATACAATACTAAGTAATTGCAAAATCTAAAAAAAAAAAAATAGTAGAAGGCCATTAGGACTATTCAATAAACTTCACCCAATGCCATACACTGTAAGTGATTGATTGTATAATACAGAATCAGCAGATGGTCTATTCTCTAAAACCCTGTTATCGGCAGAAAGAACAGAATGAAAGGCCGTGACAGAACAGAAATGCTCCATTCAGAGAGACGATGCCGAGAAGCAGTTCCAGAAAATAGTACAATGGCAAATATTGCCAGGAAGTTTTGTATTCTTTTCTATGTTCAACAGGAAGCCTCAGAAGCTGTTTAATTACAAAAAAATATAGATGTCGTGCTGAGATTTCTCTACATTACTGATGACATTTGTGAATTTAGAGGTATGAGTTGACTTCAACGCGGTGACAGCCCTGATTATGGCCCTTTGCGGTCGGTTGCGCTGTAAGCAACATTACCTTACCTGATCTTACCTCTGTGAATCTGAGTGGATCCAAAAGCAGTGAACAGTGTCCACTTCAGTATCACCAAAGAATCGTCGTTGCAAGAGACCTAGTTCATATACACACTTCACCACATCTACCAAGCCATGAAGCTGCCACACACACACACCCACAGACAGAGCGATGCCTCGTCCATGCCTCACCTGTTGGGCTCGCCCTCTGCAGCTTGCTGTACTCCTGCTCCATGGTCTGGCCGTCGAAGAACCAGGCCAGGTCGTTGAAGGGGTACTCGTAGCCCTGCCGACACTCGCACTTGTAGCCCCCAGTGTTGAAGCGCTTGCCCTCCAGGGGAACGCACTGACAATACACGCAGAGAGACACAGGATCTGAGTTACGAATCCCAGGCCTTCAGACAAGTCACAGTTATGATGGGAATGTCAAAGGCCGGCAAAATCAAAGGATGAAAGAAGAGAGACATAGACAGCAATGGGGAGACTGTGGTACACTGGTGAGACACTGGGGAGGGATGGTGGAAGATGAATAAGAGAGACATAGACAGCAATGGTGGATTGTAGGGATGGGGGACAGTGGGGAGGGGTGGAAGGGCAAAAGGAGGGATGGTGGAGGGACAGCAGAGAGGGACGGAGAGAGGAAATGGCAGATGGAGGAGTGGGGGAGGGGGGGGCGGGAGGGGGGGTTGGAAGCACGCACGAATAACTTCACAAATAGTTAATCAAAGGATGAAAGAAGAGAGACATAGACAGCAATGGGAGACTGTGGTAGATATGGGGACAGTGGGGATGGAAGATGAAAGAAGGGACATAGACAGGAATGGGGAGACTGTGGTGGATAGGGGGGACAGTGTGGAAGGCAAACGGGTGAAAGGACAAAAGGAGGGATAGTGGAGGGACAACACAGAGGGATGGAGAGAGGAAATGGGAGATGGAGGTGTACGGGAGGGGGGGGGGGGGGGGGGGGGTGGGGGTTGGAAGCACGCACGAATAACTTCACAAACAGTTGATAATGAAAACAAAGTTGTGTGAATAGGCAAAGAAGATTAACAAATACATAACGATGGAATCAAACAGTCAATGCACGGGGGAAGGGGGGGGGGGGGGGGGGGAGGCGTGGTTTCGAACAAAAATATATAAGGAACTGAACTAAATAACCATGAAGAAAATAAAACCACACTGATCAGCAGCTGTCAGAACACACACACGGACTGTGATTCATAAACCCCAATACAGTGTGAATACCTTCGCACGCTCAAGGGAGCTAAGCATAACCGGCACAAACAGGCACACAGAGCACGTGCACACTGGCGAAGCAGTACCTTTACAGAAGGACCGATAAAGACACTGACAGACTTGGGAAACACACCAAATGCACGTCATTTTGTTCCTAGCATTGTCGATTGCTGGTACGCTTCGCCAGAAACCCTGCTGAAAACATACCTACGGAAAATCTCACCCGGGTATCAAACTGGGGCGGGGGTGAGGGGGTTGGGGAGTGACCTACAACAGTTACCTCCACTGATCTGAGCCGTTTTCTGCCTCTTGTTGTCATTCCACAGTCTGTGTGTGGC
This sequence comes from Conus betulinus, assembly GCA_016801955.1. Classification (NCBI taxonomy): domain Eukaryota; kingdom Metazoa; phylum Mollusca; class Gastropoda; order Neogastropoda; family Conidae; genus Conus; species Conus betulinus. The sequence goes on along the minus strand of JADBJO010000096.1, from coordinate 1,051,337 downwards.
ACGACAGAACAGTCACTGTCCGTCATCACGTGACTATTCCGCCAGTGCCAAGCACAGCCAGTGGACCAATCGCAGTCGTCGTTATCACTGGAAAAAGTCACAACGAACCAATCAAACTCGTCGTATCATTAAAAACATTATACTGGACCAATCACAGTCGCCGTATCGTTGACAAAGCATCGGGGCCAATCACAGCTGTTAGCTCTGCCAGAGGAAACACTACGTCACTCAAAGCCCCCACTATAGGCGTTCTACAGGGCAGGGGGCCACAAATCATGGTCCGAAACAGCTGTGACTTCAAGCGCATGGAATCAGGCTTTTATTGGGTGGAATGAATGACTAGGAGTGTACAGCAGATCTTGTAGAATTGGAAATAACCATCCAGAGATCATCAGGAAGAGTGACACGAGACTGGGAGTGTACTCCACTCTGGTTGATCAACACGACGGATTCTGATTACCTCACGATGCCACATGACAGCAGAATGGAGCAGGCTCTCACATCTACCACACTGAAAAGTACGCCAGTCTAGCCAGCA
>JADBJO010000096.1:1030799-1045799 GCA_016801955.1 Conus betulinus | reverse complement strand
CGTCGCACTTGAACTCAGGCCGCAGCCACTCGCCGTCCTCCTCGTAGGTGGCCGCGCGGTAGGTCACCGGGTAGTACTCGAACCGGATGGAGCTGGTCCCGTTGTAGTTGGACCTGTTCATACAACCCCGTTTCCCTGTCAGTTAGAACTTCCGCACTTCACCGGACGGAATGCGGGGTCAAATTTTGAACTCAACCATGAGGTTTTGGTGTGTGTGTGTGTGTGTGTGTGTGTGTGTGTGTGTGTGTGTGTGTGTGTGTGTGTCTGTCTGTCTGTCTGTCTGTCTGTCTGTTCGGAGTGGGGTGTGTGCGAGTGACCGAAAACACCCTTTGCTTTTGAAAACTGGTATTCGCCCATTGTCTCCATTGGGTCTAATGGCTTAGCGCCAAGATGAACAGAGGTGTTCCGAAAGACCTCGTGGACGGGGCAAACTGCTAGTTCAGCTCTTTAGAGCTATGCCGCGCGCGCGTGTATGTATGTATGTGTGTATGTGTGTGTGTGTATGTGTGTGTGTGTGTGTGTGTGTGTGTGTGTGTGTTAGTGAGTGGGTGTGTGCGAGTGACCGAAAACACCCTCATGGCTCATGCGCACGCGTACGCGTGTGTGTTCGAGGTGAATGTTTACAGTACTGAATAGATAGATATCAGTTATTTCATCCCCCCCCCCCCCACTCGACTCTCTACTTCCTCAAGTCTTTATATCCAGTAGCGATCCATTTTTCCGTTTACCGTTTCCGTTGTACATGACCTTGTGCTCCACAGGTAAGCTTCCCGGGTGAGTGAGGAACTGGAGTGGTGTGTGTGTTTGTGTGTGAAAGAATTTCCATGAAGCTTGAGCTCCGATTACTCGCGCGATTTGAAACAAGGTTTGCATGCCCCCCCCCCCCCCCCCCCCCCCCAGCCCCCACCCCCCCCACTCCCGGGATCGTCAGTATTTCCATACATCATCTCCTATTAAAGTCAGCATAAGCCCCGCTCAAGAATCTTCGAACCAGTTACCATAACAGACTTTGTCTTCGCCGTCCTCTTTTGCATTAACGGATCAAACACAGAAATAAACAAACCAGAGATTTTGTTTCTTCAGTGAAAACAGATGTGGCAGAACACACACACACACACACACACACACACACACACACACACACACACCACACACACCATCACTCACTCACACAAAACTAACCCCAACACACACAAAATTTGTATACACACAGACACACACACACCATCACTCATTCACACAAACAAACCCCACCACAAACACACACAAAGTCTATACACACACACACACACACACATACACACACACACACACACACTCACAAACACATACACACTCTCTCTTCAATGCATCACACACACACACACACACACACACACACACACACACACACACACACACACACACATCCCCCACCAAACACCTACCCTGACCCTAATTCCCACCTCAACCACCACACACACACACACACACACACCCCCGACACACCCTCACCTGATCATAGGCTTGGCGGTGAACTTTTTGAGGTCGTAGAAGTTGGTGGCCCAGCGGCTCTTCATGTTCTGGAACCAGGCCTTGTCCGTGTAGAAGTCCTTGAAGCCCGAGAAGTCCAGGGCGTTGGCGTTGAAGAAGTCCAGGCCGGCCTGGTCCGTGCTTCGCCGCCAGGCGTACGGCCCGAAGAACTCGCGCGTGATCCCGTTGACGAAGCGCGGGTCCGTGTTGTTGACTGGCGGCGACATGCGGAACTTGTAGCGGTCGAAGAACACGCCGCTGCCCAGGATTCTGTTGAGAGAGAGAGAGAGAGAGAGAGAGAGAGAGAGAGAGAGTGGGGTAGGGTAGGGTAGGGTGGGGTGGGGTGTTGGGGGGTGGAGGAGGTGGTGTTAGTTGTTGGGGAGGTGATGGAAGTTGTAGGATGGAGACGTGGGGGGAGGGGAGGGAGAAGCAAATAGTTTTTGTGTGTGTGTGTGTGTGTGTGTGTGTGTCTGCACGCGCGCCTGTCTGTCTGTCTGTCTGTCTCCATTTTTTGTGTGTGGATGGATGTGTTCCCCTGTGTGGTTTGTACATGGGTTGATCGCGTACTCTCTCTCTCTCTCTCTCTCTCTCTCTCTCTCTCTCTCTCTCTCTCTCTCTCACACACACACACACACACACACACACACACACACACACACACGCCAACCTCCCGCGTGCGCTCGCGTAACACACACACACACACACACACACACACACACACACACACACACACATGATTAAAAAAAAAAAAAAAAAACAGTACAACCAAACTGTTTCCGAAATCTTTCTAGCGCACCTGAAGTCGCCCATGACGTTGGCGATGACCTCGGCAAAGATCTGGGTCTCGTTCAGACGCCGATCGCCCTTCAGGTCGCCGAACTCCTCGTACTCGTCCACGTTCTGCATGAAGTTGCTGATGAAGTGCGCCAGACGCAAGGCCGTGCGCCCCTGAGGCTCGAACTGTCGCTCCACGCCTGCACAACACACACACACAGCACTAGCCACGGGTCACCACGCTCACGTCTGCCCGCTGCGTTAGCTCGGCCACACACACACACAGAGTTCAGGTTTGTAATTCCAAGTAGCGTAAATCTTGCTTCCAGAACAAAATAACGATTCGGTGTCGTAAGCAGCATTCGTTTCGGGTTATGGGCGTATACTTATTTCATCATGGGAGCAAGAGTTACCCGACTTGTTTGTTCTTTACAGTATACTGTTCCCTGCCTCGTTTCTGATTTCCCTTTCATTTCAATCAAATCGAGGTTACCTGTATTTGTTACTGTTCGTCTGTGTACTTGTCTGGCTACACGCAAGATCGAAAAGGCTGCGCCAGACTTGAATAACTGTTAATTTGTATTTTTGTTCGTTTCTGCAGTTGTTGTTGCTGCGTAGATGTGTCCAATACGGGGGTATGTAGGCAAACTTGGTAATTTCTCTTTTTTTTTTTTTTTTTTTTTTTTTTTTTTTTTTTGAGGGGGGGGGGGGGGGGGGTTTGTTGTTTGTTGTTCTCTGTGTGGTCTGTGTTGTCATTTCTACTAGGCGATTCGGTGTCGTGGCCAGACTTCGTTTGGAGTTGTGGTCGCGTATTTTTTTTCCATCATGGAAGCAAGAATTACCCTCTTTGTTTGTTGTTTACTGTTCCCTGCCTCACTTCATTTCAGTTCCGGTTTGTCTCATTACGGAGGAAGCACTGCACTGCGCGTGGACTAGTCTATACACGCCACACACACATCTGCAAAGCCTTCCATGGCAGTGCGCAGGGTCGGCAGCTGGCTGACTATATAAATGAACCGCTATGAAGAACACTTTCAACGTATAACGTCTGGACGCGGAAGTTCAACCATGAAACGACATGCGGGAACAGCGAGTCGCAAAAAAGGAGGGGGTTGGGAGGAGTGCGGAGAGTGAAAAGAGAGATGAGATGAAAAGAACGAAGTAAGAAAACATTTAGATAGACAGACAGACAGACAGATAGATGAGTGGACAAAAGGACAGACAGATATAGATAGATAGATAGATACATAGACAGATACATAGATAGATAGACAGGCAGATAGATATAGACTGACAACGTCTTATCAAACTTTCCAAGAACAGCTCCCCCGAGCCCAAACATTTCTAAAACAAAAAATTTCAAAATTTTGGATTTTTTTTAAAAATCGAATTTGGGATTTAGGGTGTTATTTGCAACGTTGTCCAAATTCCTGAAATGTCCAAATTCTTGAAAAAGAGTTGTAGTGATGTCTTATCAATATTTTCAAGAACGGCTCCCAAGCCCAACATTTTTTGAAAAACTTCGAAATTTTGGATTTTTTTTTTTTCGATCGAATTTGGGATTTAGGGCGTTATTTGCAACATTGTCCAAATTCCTGGAAAAGAGTTGCCGTGATGTCTTATCAATCTTTCCAAGAACGGCTCTCGAGCCCAACATTTTCAAAACAAAATTTCAAAATTCGGGGAGTATTTCCGATCGAATCTGGGACTTGGGGTGTTATTTGTGACATTGTCCAAATTCGTGAAAAAGAATTGTACGCTGTGATCAATGTTGACTGTTTGTTGCGATCACCGATCTCTCGGATTGTGTCTGAAAACAAAGATGAAGCATGTACGTTTCGCAGCCACAAAACCCTATCCTATGTCACTATGTCATAGGGTACCGTGGCGAAAATGAATGACTCCTCTCCAAAAAATGGACACCCTTTTTCCCGTGTGCTGGCACATTTGTGCGCGTGCATACCAGCTACGATTATCAAGTTTGATGCATGAGCGCTGAAATCAAGAACAAAAAAAAACTGTAAGTAAATTTGACGCAAAAAACTAAACCCCTATAAATCAACGTGGGGCTTTTTAAGAATGATGATTTTCTTTTTTAACTTTAAAAAAATCTAGAACTTGAAAAAAACACATATCTGCCATACTCTGTCAGCGCCAACCTAACTTGACACGTCAACGTGATGGACTAGGGCGAGACACACAAAGAGCAAGTCATTACCAAAGTTGACGTCTCCGGGCAAGAAGAGCTCGTAGGCTTTCTTGTCGGCGCAGTTGTCGAAGTTGGTCTGGTACTTCCGGTTCATGATGCGTTTCATGCGGCTGGCTGCTTCCTCGTCCGTGGCGGACCGCTTCTGCCGGTGCAGCGCCCCCGCCCCCGTGCCCATCGCCTGCACATGAGCAGTAAGAGGGTGAGAACGACGACGATATGCTGCTGCTGCTGCTGTTGCTGCTGCTGCAGATGATGATGATGATGATGATGATGATGATGATGATGATGATAATGATACTGATGACAGCGATACTGAGGAGGAGGAGGAGGAGGACGACGACGACGACGACGATCTTGATGATGATGATGATGATGATGATGATGATGATGATGATGATGATGACGCTGACGATATCAATGATGACGATCATGATGATCATGATCACGATGATGATGATCACGATGACGACGACGACGACGACGCTGCTGCTGCTGCTGCTGCTGCTGCTGCTGCTGCTGATGATGATGATGATGATGATCTACTGCTGCTGCTGATGGCGCTGATGATGATGATGATGATGATGATGGTGGTGGTGGTGGTGGTGGTGGTGGTGGTGAGGATAGTCTCGGCAATTATGGTAATGAAGATGATAATGATCAGAAAAAAAAAAGGTGGAAATACAAAGATTAAGAATTTATAAAACATTTTTTTAAAGCAGGAGAAAACAGAATAACAGTTAAAACTGAGAGGGGGGGGGGGGGGGGGGGAAGGGGAAGTTGGGACACTGGAAGAAAAAGTAAAAGTAGAGAGAAAGAACAGAAAGAAAAATAAGTAGAACTGACAAAGGGGATGAATAAGATGACACGGAATCGATATCTGTAGAAAGACACAAAGAAATAAAAGGAGAAAGAAGAAGAGAGAGGAGTAAAAAAAAAAAAAAAAAACAAATACAAGCAGTACAAGCAGACAAGAAGTTTACACAAAACAAGAAGGGGAAAAAATAAACCAAAGACACGTCAGCAAAGAAAAGGATGGTGAACAATCAGTACACTGAACAAAATCAGTACTTTCTGTGCTGATGCTGATCACATGGCAACAGCTGGACGGGCGTACGTGAGCGAGTATGTGGGTCAGTCAATGAAGAAACGGTGACCGTGCGCGTGTTGGGCTTGCATGTGTGTGGCAACCATACGCACGTGTGTGTGTGTGTATGTGTGTGTGTGTGTGTGTGTGTGTGTGTGTGTGTGTGTGTGTGTGTGTGTGAGAGAGAGAGAGAGAGAGAGAGAGAGAGAGAGAGAGAGAGAGAGATGACTACATTCAGAGTACGTGTATATGAGCGTGCACAAGCCTGCGTGCATATGTGTATGTGCGTGCACTGAGAGTGTGGAGAAAGCGTTGGTTTTTTTTTTTTCAGCATAGAGTCCCGTTTCAGCATAGTCTGTTTTTCCATTTCACACACACACACACACGCGCGCGCACACACACACACACACACACACACACACACACACACACACACACACACACACACACACACGCTGTTCAGCCCCTCCGAACAACTTTAACCCATCACTCACCGACGTCCTCGCCACCAACGCGTGGCGCGTTTCTGCACGCTCTTGGGGTGTTTCGCTTCCCGCCGCCGCAACAACCGCGTCCAGCGCCTCCTTCTTGGCTCTGTACTCCTTCACGGCCTCGATGACGCTGCGCTTCTGGCGGGGCGTCAGGCGCACGCTCTGTCCCTTCGGCACGGCATCCATGAAGCGGTCCTTCATCGAGTACACGGAGCGCCGCTTGCGGGTGACGATCGTGGGCGCCACGTCGGGCGTCAGCATTCTCTCTGCACGAGGTACAGAATGGGTTAAGGGTGAGTTCTGGGCAAAGTGCGATGTTACTGTTTTAAAACAGGTTTAGGAAATGGACAGGGTGTGAGCATCCACTCTGCATGGGTACAGAATGGGTTAAGGGCGAGTTTTGGCGAAATATGACGTTACTGTTCTTTTGACAAGGTTTAGGACGGGGGAGAAAGCGTCAGCGTTCTCTCTGCATGGGGTACAGAATGGGTTAAGGGCGAGTTTGGGGCGAAGTGTGATGTAACCATTCTTTAACAGGGCTCGGGATGGGGAGAGGGAGTCAGCTTTTCCTCTGCACAGGTACAGAATGGGCGAAAGGCGAGTTTGGACGAAGTGTGATGTTACCGTTTTTTCACGGGTAACAAATGGGTTAAGGGCGAGTTTTGGCGACGTGCAATGTTACCGTTCTTTGCCCAAGGCTTAGGAAGGAGGGAGGCGTTGGCATTCTTTGTGTGTAGTACACATTATGTCCGAAAGGTAAGTTCAGGCTTGGGGTGTGGTGGCGTTACACCTTTGTCAAACGAGGAGTCTTTCACTCTCAGTACATTCCTTTTTTGACACTGAACAAGCGTGCCTACCACGGTAAGCGAACGCAATAACCAAGTTTGGGAGAGCTGAACATCTTCAACACCTTAGGCAGGACACTCGCACAGTGAAGCGTGATTGGCCAAATCAGAGCAGAGACTAAGGGTCGTGAGCTTTACAATCCACCATCTTCTCTTCACACTTTTGTTTTTTACGTTGTTGTTAACTTACATCGAGAGTACGTCCCTGCATTCAGATTGTGCGTCAACTTTGATTCCAGTTGTGATTTATTCCTGAAAAATAACGAACGAAGCCTGAACGCACCAACGTGCACTGGCAGCAGACCAACAGCAAGGCGTGATCCGCCGAAGTGAGAAACAAGTACCATGTTCAAGTCACGAAAGCAGTCGATCTGCAGACTACTTTCCCGCGAACTCGCCTGATCTGACCAAGAAATGGCGAGGCAAGGGAAAGAGCGAGCTCCAACAACAAATCTCTTTCTTCTTGCGCTTGAGCGACAGACTCGCCTAGTGTGACAACGTCCTCAGTGTTCACCACTTGGGTTGAAACCCTTGTCATTCTACGCGAGTCTCACCCTTACGTGCAAGAAACAAGACTGGTCCTACGTTCGCTCTTTCGCAAACCTCGCAATTCTGTGGTCACACACACACACAGGCGAGTCTCACCAGACAGCAGTAGGCAGATCGACTGGTCACATGACTGTGACGTGGAGCTCAGTCTTTACTACTTTAAGCAGTCCACTTCAAGTTGTTGTTTGTTCAATAAGCTTTGAAAGTTCTGGCTGCTGCTTTATTTGGTGAAATATTCTAAATTACAGTAGAATCGTGTTTGGCATCGATCCTGAAAGTGAAGAATTCTGGATATTGGTTCCCATGGTATTCTAAGAAGAACACACACACACACACACACACACACACACACACACACACACGTTTTACCCGAATGCTGACGCACGAATCCCCTGAGAATTTGTTCAGCTCGGTTTAAAAAACAAACAAACAAACAGTATAAGAAAGGGCATCTTAACTGGTCTCTGTGTCGCTAATTCTTTTGTTGTATTGATGATGAGGCGAATGTTTAAAAGGATAGAACCCTACTCAGAGACCAGGCTGTTCAAACAGTCTCTTTGTTGTTCGCCTCACTCTCGTTTACTTAGATATATCGGGTTGCCTGATTCAACGAATTTCGCCAACTCCCCGCGAATGGCGCTTATCGTTATCCCCCTGTTCACCTGTTGCCGGCACTCCCTGTCTCTGTCATCATCACGCGTGTGTGTGTGTATGTGTGTGTGTGTGTGTGTGTGAGAGAGAGAGAGAGAGAGAGAGAGAGAGTCTATGTCTATGAGCGTGTGCGCGTGTGTGAGTGTGTGTGTGTGTGTGTGTGTGTGTGTGTGTGTGTGTGTGTGTGTGTGTGTGTGTGTGTGTCCGTGACTGTGTGTGTGTGCGTGCGCGCGCGCGCGCCCGCGCGTCCATGTGTGTGTGTGTGTCCGCATGCGCGTGCGTGCGTGTGTAAGAGAGAGATAGAGTGATATAACCAATGAATCTATTCAAGTTGCTTAGACCTAATTTGGGCGAAAGGTAATGGATGTGTGGGAGCAGAGACAGACTAGGTGAAACCTGACTGGACAACACGTGACTAGGTGAAACGTGATCATGCAAAATGGGATTAGGCAAAAACGTAACCCGGTGAAACGTGATCAGGTGAAAAAAAAAAAAAAAAAAAAAAAAAAAAAAACGGGACTGCGCAAGGCATGGTGCACCCGCTGGCACCGACACATTGCGAAATACACCTGCGCATTACACAACCTGCCCCTCCATGCCGAGGCCTGGCGTGGGCCACTCACGTTCCACGGAGAGGCAGTCGAAGCCGTACAGCCATTCGTCATAGGTGGCCTGCTCGATCTCCAGTCCCTGGAAGGGCCCGTCGTGCCACCACGGGTAGTAGTACCCGGGCTGACACACGCACTGGTACCCGCCCCGCCGGAAACCCCACCCCATCAGGGGCTCGCACTGCACACACACACACAGTGGAAAAGTAATAACATCACTACACGAACCAAAAATGAACATTAGATCATAAAGGTGACTGAAGGCGGAACTTGAAACACATTAAAAAAAAAACGATTGTCAGTAGTTCCGCAACGACAACATGGACAAACAAATCACAGGACAAAACACGAGGCGTTAACAATACAGAATGGCTCCTAAATAAATGTTAGCGAACCGCCAAGAGAAATGTGGGCAAAGTAAGTCAACAGACAAAACACGACGCGTTTCGAGCTCCTAGGTCTTCTTCAGGCGAGACACAAAGAAATAGGACAAAGAAATTGAACGAGTTTGTCACTTAGCTTTGGTCTCTTCAGCGCAAGTTAGGCGTTGAATGAAAACGAGGCTGTTAGAAGGGAGATAATGCGTGAGTCAAGGTAGCGACTAGACCTAAGAGGTCGAAACGCGTCGTGTTTTGTGCTGTGACTCGTTTGTCCACGTTTCTCTTGGCGGTTCGCTAACATTCATTTAACATTTGTTTAGATTTCCGCCTGCAGTCTTTTCACTTTGCTACTAATACAGAATGGCGTTTAGACTTGTGCGCCCCAAATTATTTTGGCCAGTGAAAGCGTTTCTCACGAGAGAGCTAAGAGTATAATATCCAGAACTGGACTAGCCTTTTCTTCGAATCGTGTCTTCACTGAAAGGCAAATGAAGGCTATCCCGTCAGAAAAGGAGTTGGTTTCTTCTGCAAGACAAGAGTCGACAGCTTTGCACAGGACAGTGTAGTGCCCCAACGAGTCCCCAAGGGAGTTGAGAGAAGAGAAGAAGAAAAAAGATTAAAGAAAAAGACAGGATGATGCTTAAAAAAAAATTCCAGTGGCCCATTCCTTTCTCGTTAGTCTCATTCTGCTATTGCTATTGAAGCCAGCTCCAATACCACACTTAAAAAGAAAAAAATACAATTACAAAGAAACAGGAAGAGAAACTGGCTTTCGAATTAACTTTATATGCACTAGACAGTGTTTTCCTTCGGTAAATTTTATGCTTAGTGTACTGGTTGTGAAAATGAATGGGGCGCGCAATACACCGAAAGCTGGGGTCAGTGAATATAATTCACACTATTTGTTTACAAAGCGATCCCGACTGTGTGGGGGAACCGCATCAGAGGTGTCCTTAAATGAGAAGTACATAACAAAAAAAAAAAAGCCAAACAAACAAAAACGGTTTTCACTGAATTTTGGTCAAATGCACATGATATTCTGAGCTGAGAATTTCAGAACACAAAAAAAATTGCGCTGATACAAAACAAAAGTACATACACAAGCGCGTGCGACAATGCACAGACAGTGGAGAGAAAGAGAGAGAGAAAGAGACAGAGAGAGAGAGACAGACACACAGACAGATTTAGATATACTGACAGACAGACAGAGACACATACAGATAGCTAGAAGACAGACAGACAAATAACATAGATATAGATTGATAGATAGACACAGAGAGTGAGAGAGACAGAGACAGACACAGAGAGAGAGAGAGAGAGAGAGAGAGATCAGAATAAAATGACACAGAAGAACCTCTCAGCAATGATTCTTGACTTCTGGGCGCGGGGAAAGGCGGGTGGAAAAGGAGCAGGGGGCAGATGGGGGAAGAAGGGGACTTGGAGGGAGTCATTACCAATAAATCAGACTCGAAAAAGAAGTGCGGAAGGTCTCAGAATTAAGTCACTTTTAAAAGAAGGAGATAAACTACCCCACGCTAATAATTAAAAAAAATGCCTCAGACAAGCAAGTTATCTTAAATGGAAGGCAGTCTTTCTTTATGGGGAAGTGAATTGGTATACATTTAGAGGAAAATCTTTACTCTTTCTGTAATGGCAAAATTACTTTTTAGTTTTTTTTTTCTTTTTAAACATGTACAGAAAACCAAGAAAGTCTTAAACTGAAAACGATTTTTCGTTAATGAGGGGCGGGGGGTAAATGAATACAGACAGGTGAAAAATGTCACAGAAACGCAAACTATCTCTAAAGGGAAAGAAATCTTTCTTTAACGGGAGATAAAACTAGCAAAGCCCCCCCCCCCCCCCCCCCCCCCCCCCCCCCCCTCCAAAAACTGGAAAACAAGTAACCTTTAATGAATGGGATTTTGTTTCTATGAGGATGAATTACTGCAGACCCACAAAGAAAAAATGGGTTTATTTTTTTTTTAAGTCCCTTTTAAAAGACAGCACATTTTTCCTTGATGGGAATTAAATTACTATAGGCCAAGAAAAAAGATGGAGTAAAACAGTGAATTTTCTCTATACAAATAAAATCTCTCTCTTTAATGGGGAGTTAATTCCTACCGGTCGGGTGAAAAATGTTTCAAAACTGCCTTCAATAGAACAGTCTTTCGTTAATGGAACATGTATGCACACACGACAAGAGGAATCAATGTATTAAAGTTTTGTTATGAGAAACTTCCACAGTAAAACGTGAAACACGATGACTCGGAACAACAAGAACAAACATAAAACTGGCGATCAAAATACAACAAAGCTGAGCGAAGCAAAACTATCAGCAGTAAGTGTTTCTTTACGAACGTCTGTGTGAGAGAGACGCACAGCGCAAAGCTGCGACCTGTAGAACAATTGTTGCTGCGATCTATATAATGAATGTTCAGACAGACAGAAGACAGAGAGAGATTTATATACAGAGAGAGAGACAGAGAGAGAGAGGAGACAATGCAGAGGCGGACAGACAGAGAGACAGAGAAACTGACAGACACAGAGACAGACAGACAGACCGACCCAGAGGAACACAGAGCGACAACGACACAGATCAGATAAAGCGTGGGAAGACGAGAGAAAGTATGCACTAAAAATGAGCCTAGAAACACAATGAAAGACAGCAGAACAACATGAAGACGAGAAGGAAGAAGAAGAAAAAGCTCTCAGAGACGGCTATTCCGTCCACGTATTTGTTCAACTACAAGGCAAAAAAAAAAAAAAAAAAAAAAAAAAGGCTATCGTACAAATGCCCAACTTTCAGCTTCGCGTCTGAAAAGCAAGCTGATACAGACGCCCACTCTCTTGGAAGAATCTAAAGGACACTACGTCTTTGTGGAAGAAGATCGGGGCAGGAGGAGGAGGAGGAGGAGGGGGGGGGGGGGGGGGGGGGGGGAATAACTGAAGTCTGACGATAATGTGTCTCCTATTCAGAGCCCGTTCCGAACATCCACACCAAACAAACATGTGTTAATAACATCTGGGAGGAGCTCTTCGTATTTGAAAGTAAATTTCCGAACACGGCATGGAAAGCAAGAGAGTTTGATTATGTGAAATCCCATAAAGTCTGATAGGAAGTACAGGAATTAAAATGAAATCCTGTAGACTGTAATTATCGTCAGACGGTCTTCGTAATGACTTAAAACGAAATTCTTTAATTCTGCCACGGTTTTTTTTTTTTTTTTTTTTTTTTTTGGGGGGGGGGTGGGGTGAGGGGTGTTTTTTTGTTTGTTTTTAAGATGCGGGGGAGGGGGGGGGGCTGCTTTTATGTTTTGTTGTTGTTTTTCATCACAAAGAATTCTACTGTCTGTTCGTGGGGCAGCCTTTTAAAAGTTCGAATGAAAACCGCTGTCTCGATGGTTTTAACAACATCTCTTCACACCTCTATTTTATTAGCATGGCATCTCCTTTTCGTTGCAATGAAATGCCCTCACATCTTACAGTCAGGTGTAAATGATACCGTCTTGTGCCTCGTGCTTTCGGCTGCTGCAATGAACTGACCCTAACGGACACGTACACGGCAGTCTCGCCGTCTCGTCTGTTGTACACACCCCTGGTGACAGTGCTCCCACAACGCTCCTTCCGGATCCTGACAACAGACCTGAGACCTGAGCAAGTGGGGAAAAAAAGCCTGAACACGTTCGTAGGGTTCTGGGGTCAGCGCGGTGTGGGTGAGCTCCATGGCAATGGCCTCAAGGAGTTGGGGGGGGGGGGGGGGGGGGGGGGGGGGGGGGTGAGCCCACTTAACCTGTAGCCTTTTCTCTTTCAGATTTGATGACTGCTGTGAGATTGACGTTTATGTTCCGTCTACCCTGCATTCCAACATTTCTTTGATGTCTGCGGTCTTGTCAATATTTCTTGCCAATTCTTATTCTCAGCCTTCAAAACATTTTTTTCAGCCCACTGATTTTTTTTTTCTTTAACAAACGAATACAGAAGTGCTGGCAGGAACCTCGACGAACCAAACTGGGATCAAATCATGGGACTGGATTATGAAGAAAACCTGAGGATCTTAATCTTCCATAGCCCCTACCCCCACCCCCACCCCCACCCCAAATTTTATCTGTGGGATTATGCACATCTCAAGAAAGCCCCGGAGACCTTAACAAAGCCCGAGATCAGATTAAAACCTGAAAAGCCTTGTGTCTGGATAAACAGCCCACCAAACAGTGGTCTGTGTGAACGAATAGTGTGAGCATCTCCACATTGTACTGCTCTACTGCCTCAACTCTAACGTTCAGTGCTGTGCCATCCCTGTATTCTCCTGCTCTGTCTCGTCGTGCACTCTGCACAGTACCGTGGGATGAAAACCCTGTGGTTGGGCAGCGTTCAGACGTAAACAAACAAACAAAAAAAACAAAACAAAACAAAACAAAAAAAAAACCACTGACAGTCAACAGTTCTGACGGTTAAGTTGACGATGAAATCTCCCCCACACTGTTTCTTCCCAAACCCCGAACCTCGCTCCTCTTCTCCCACTTTCGAACATCGCCTGTACAGTTGGGCATGAGTGAACTCCTTAATGAGAGCAAAGCCTAACAAAAAAAATAGATCAATAAAAGAAGAGGAAGAAGAAGAAGACCACACACACACACACACACACACACACACGCTCTCTCTCACACACACACACACACACACACACACACACACTCACACACACACACACACACACACACACACACACACACACCTTCATGCCGCCGTCAACACCAACGCACGCGAGAATCTTCCTGTCTATGCCATGCACCAGAAGAGTCTCGAGAGAGAGAGAGAGAGAGAGAGAGGGAGAGAGAGAGCGAGGGAGAGAGAGAGAGAGAGAGAGAGAGAGAGAGAGAGAGAGAGAGAGAGAGAGAGAGAGAGAGAGAGAGAGAGAGAGAGAGATGCGCAGCCAATCAGAAAGCGAGCAGAGAGAGACATTAGCAGCTGTGGGAATGATCCGGCGATGAGGAGAAACCCTGCATTATCACAAACAGCAGCGACGGTTTAGTCAGCGTCAACGGCAACACAACGGGCTGGGGAAAGGTCAGGGGAAGGGAAGGAAGCAACAGCGCTAAGACCAGGAATCTGTTAGCAGTTCTAGGACCGAGAGAAGAGCTCTCTCTCTCTCTCTCTCTCTCTCTCTCTCTCTCTCTCCGGACCCGCAGATCTGGATTCCGTAATTTTTCTGCTCCTTCGCCCCTTTATTTATTTATTTATTTTTTTTTGATCATGTTATCAATGCCAAGGAGAGAATTGACACGTCTGTGCTACATTGAATTTCAAAATGCAATGCTATGCGCTTGAGAGAGAGACAGACAGACAGACAGACGGACAGACAGAGACAATGTGAGAGAGAGAGAGAGAGAAGAAGAAGAAGAAGTAAAAAAATGTTTTTAGAGCCAGACAAGTCTAGCGGTATGGACGAAAATGCTGATATGTAGTTTTCTTCGCCTTACTGCTGCGACGACGATACAAAATGGCCGAAATTTGTAACTCGGAAGAACCATGATCGCGTTTTATTTCCCGCCTCTGTTCCACTTCCAGACTGTCTTCACTGTAACTTTTGACGTCAGGGAATCCTACTGGATAAACAACTAAAACATAAGGCGCTAATCTGCCAACGTCATGGGAATTAATGACGTGTATGTTCAGTCAAAAGGACACGATCTTGGAAAAACTGTCGTAAACAAATCGTGAAGATTTATGAATCGCGCTAACCAACTGAGAACACGGTTTTTTTGCTTCACTCACACCTTCACAGTCGATGGTATAAAAGCTGACGCGACAGTCACTTCATACACTACACCGAAGACGAACACTAATATTAGCATTCATCTAACAAAAACAAACAAAAAAAAATTGAAATATTCACC